>VZZY01025003.1:0-16440 GCA_013400335.1 Eurystomus gularis | reverse complement strand
ATTCTAAGATTCTAAGATTCTATAATGAACTGAGTGACAACTCAAAGACCAAGACAGGCACAGGACCTCCTCAGGCAAACTGTGGACCTTTCATATGGCACTGTCAAACTTAACACTACCTTTAATTCAAGAAATATTTTTCTGCATCCAGACTATTCTAGAATTCACAATTTTCCAAAGTGCCAAATCATAGCGAGCTAGAGTTAATGCACATGTTTCATGTACTCTCATTCAGCTCACATTTTCACTTGTGGATCTCAGCTAAGCAAGGTGGATAAATAACTATTTTAAGAATCATGATGTCATAACTAGGTTGAGGATCTTGAAAGAAATCAAACCCAATAGCTTTGTAAGGAAAAAACTCTACAAATGTAATAAAGTTCATATAATGCAAATGAGATTAATATAAATCATAACTTCACCAAAGGTTGAACTATTGCAGCACAGTGTCACTACACTGTCACCCAATAAAATTTCTGTGACTGACCAGAAAATAAGTTCCTTTTTTCTCCTGTCATGAACCATCAAAGCATTACAATAAGCTATGGATGTAGTAAACAGACTGTTCAGCTTTATCAGTTTTGACAGCTAACCTCAGTAAACATTTACTTCCATGATAATTGGATGTCCTCATTACTTTGTTTTTTACACAATTTTTTAACCTTAATTAGATCTCCTTGAGCTCTCCAGAGGTCCTACCTCTACACCTCTATAAAACATTGAATATATTACAGCATGTAGTCAGTTTGCAAGAGTATAACAGTGTTATAAGAGTTTGCAGTGTTTTATCTAATTCAAACAGAAAGTTTTAGCATGTAGAGTTCTTCTGTAGAGATCCTTAACTACAGTCTCTCTGCTCTCTCTCCTATACCCAGTCTGCTGTTATTTGCTTTTAACTTCCTCAAAATTCAGAGTTCTTTTAATCCCTATGCTTAAACCTCTCCTGCTAGATGTTAGTCCTCTCCTATAGCATTTGTACTGCCACTTGTTGTCATAGCTTAACTCTGACTGACAACTAAGCCCCACAGTCACTCACTCACCCCACACCCTCCCCAGTGGGATGGGAGAGAGAACTGGAAGAGTAAAGGTGAGAAAATTCTTGGGTTGACATAAAAACGATTTAATAGGCAAAGCAAAAGTCACATGTGCAAGCAGAGCAAACTGAGGAATTTATTCACTAGTTCCCATTGGCAGGCAGGTGTTCAGCCATCTCCAGGTAAGCAGGGCTCCATCATGCATAATGGTTACTTGGGAAGACAAACACTACCACACTGAACTTCCCCTCTTTGTCTTCTTCCTCCCCCAGCTGAATATGCTGAGCATGATATCATATGGTATGGAATATCCTTTTGGTCAGCTGGGGACAGCTGTCCCAGCTGTGTCCCCTCTCAAATCCTCATGCACCCCCAGCCTACTCACTGGTGGAGTGGTGTGAGAAGCAGAAAAGGCCTTCACTCTGTGTAAGCACTGCTCAGCAATAATGAAAACATCCCTGTGTCATCAACACTGTTTTCAGCACAAATCCAAAACATAGCCCCATACCAGCTACTATGAAGAAAATTAACTCTATTTCAGTCAAAAGCAGCACATTTGTCTAGGTTATTATTACCTTTGTTTGTCCCTTTTCAGTTTGGAAACTCACTGTCAGAATCCTCTTTCACACTTAAAAATCATAGAACATCTTCCTTTTTATCTGTTTATTGTCTTCTCATCTCTTGTGACACAGCTTCTGACTTAAGCCTATGCCCTCCTCCTTAATTTCTTGTTTGTTTTTCCCCAGTAACCTACTATCTTACAAAAGCTTTAGTATTACATCTTTGCCTTCTTAAGCCTTCATGCCTTCCAACATATGGCTCCAACATCAGTCCTAATCTATTGAAATATATCACTTCAGACAAATGGGTACAACAGTACATATATGAGCTATAATTGTCAGTGCACGACATCTCACCATTTAAACCAGTCTGCACATTTGAAATGTGGCAGATAGCAAACCTGTGCTTCAAACACCTAGAACAGTCAGCTTGTTCTTCTTTACCTTGGAAACAGACTCACATCCTCAATTTCTTCATTGCTGTTCTGAGTTATGTAGCTATTTTCATACCTTGTGTAAAATCCAAAAGTTTTGGAATAAGGAACATACACTTTATTCATGTTGATAAAAGTATCATTTATTGTGGCCCTATACAGATGTGTTGATAGTGATTATTTATGAAAGTCTTAGGTGACATCTTCAAACTTATTTAATTTGCAGTGAGCTGTAGTGCAAAATCTGACTCTCACTGTAAGTTCCTCTGCTGACTTTAATTGGCATTTTTTTTCTGGACTTGTCTATAGATATCCAAAGATTAAAGTGTTTTCTAACCTACTTTTTCTATCTGAATCTCTGTAACTACTGCTAAAAAATGACTCTGCATTAATCAGTACAGTTTCACAAAATGTTAATTTTGCTCCTAATATTTTGCATGGTCTTTCATTCAGGGTGACAATTAGGCAAGTGGAAAAGCTATTCTGTCAATGATTTCCTGGTTGATATTCACACCATGACATTATTTTTTGCCTTCTAAAATTAAATCATAGTAGGCAAGCCTAAAATATTAAACTTTTATTCCAAAAGTGCATATATTAATTTTTTTTTAAAACCCCATCAGTTAAAAAGTATATGCATTTACTGACATTTATGTTACTCTGTTTCACTGTACCTCCTTTATCACCTATGCTTTATTACCCATGAAGCCCACGTGGCTTAGTCATGTCTTCCCTCTGGGGAAAATTAGATTTAATACTGCAACCATTTAATTTTTTACTATGCCCTTCAATTTAATTTAGATTTCACCTTGAAATGTTAATAACTTCTTCCCTTTACTCATTTTCACTTACATAAAGCCAGAAAGTTCATTGGCAATGTGATGTCATTTCTTGACTTCTACCTTTGTTCTTTCATTTTAATGTACTTCACTTGTTTTGGTTTGGTTGTTTTGGGTTTTTTGTTTGCTTTTTTACTTTGAAACAGTAATTAATTCTTAGACTCAGGTTCAAGACAAACACAAAAAGCTGATGTTCCAGAGTCTGTTTTCCCATTAGCTACTGAAGAGCCTTCTCCACATAACAGTCTTCCCTTTTTTTATTTCCCAGCTTCATATTAATGCAAGCTAATATTTGATTGTGTTTTGTTTAATATGTTTGCTTTCTGCATTAGTGTTCTTGGTTAAAAAAAAGAATCCAGATGAATGAAGCATACAGGGAACAACTTGTTGATTTACATTTTATAGAAAGGTGTTCTTTGAAAGCAGAGATACGCTCATTAGATTCTATACATGACAATGAAAGTAAAAGTAAGGCTGAATCAATCCCACAGGAAAGAGTGCCAAGAAACCTTTAAGATTAGTCAGAATTGAGCTGGTCAAAATAAGAAGCAAAAGGCAATAGCTCCTCCCCTGTTTGAGTTTATTCCCTGTATAGCGTTTTCAGTCTACTAAGACTGAATGGATTTATATTCAAATTTATCAGCTAGAAGTGAAATGTGCAGTCACTAAGATGCTCCAATTTATGTTCAAAAATTACATTCAATTGAACTTCTCCTGCAAATTGCATCTATCTAAAAAAAAATAGATAGTTACAGCAGCAGGGGAATTTAATTTTCCAGTACCCATGAGATCATCAGGTAATTCTAGTGTCTTACCATGACTACCAGTAATGATAATTAGATAAAATTGACAAGGTACTCAGGGAAAAATTTCTATCACATCTCTACTTTAGCACTTCAACTTATTATAATAAATTAGCCTCATGGCCTCCAAAAGAAATTCAAGTTTCCTCTCCTTTAATGTTTTGTAACTCTTATAATCTTTCCTACTGTATTAGTATGAGTATTTCTATGCCATCAGTCTCTTTAGAGGAATGTCTGTAAAGTATGGTTTACAACTCCTAGCCACTGTGGCTCTCAGAGTAAAGAATCATAACGTGTAAATGGTGGTCCCCAAAGTAAAGTATCACAATAAGGTAACACGGGGATGGGCAAATTCCAACAAAGGATGAATCACCTCCTGACCAGGAGGGTGGAAGAGGGAAAAGTGGGATGTCCTGAAAATAACCCAAAGTAACCTAAGACTAATAAGCATGGTAAAAACACTTACGCCTAGGAGGAGATGTAACATGCCAATGTCAGACCACCTCTGTAAAATGAACTAGCCAATAATCAGAGCATGCACAGAAGAACATTACTGAGATAACCAAAAGGTGACCAATGCACAAGTATTGTGAACATTTTCTGTTGTAAGCTGTATAAAACCCTACAATTGCTCTGAAGAGGTGTGCTAGCTTTGCAAACTATTGCCTGGCACCCCTTTCCGTACAGAATGGCATTAAAGATTAGAAAGTGGATCCTGACTCCATGTGCTTGTTGGCTTTTGCACACCAGGCATGAACCTAAATCCCAACCGAGGGACAACACCACTGACATGATAAATTTTATCTCAATGCACAGCTACATAGAAGACTGCTAAAGCAGTAAAATCTTGCAGCATAATTGCCTGTTTACCTTAAAATACAAGAAATATTTGACACTTCAGAAGCACTCGTTCTAAGTGTTGGGCTTTTGATTTATTGTTTGTTTAGGAATTATGAAGTTTTGATCATTTTACTTTTGCTAGTACTGCATTTTAGTGCATCTCTGAGAGAGAAGGCAAAAGAGTAAACTCTTCTACACTAAAGCTGACTCAGTTCTCCACAATCTGTGTTTGCTTGAAGCTATTTCTGACACATCATCAGAAAACTAGATTAAAGGATTTTTTGACTGCAAAACAGCACAGGCAGGCAATCTAAGAGTAACTACAAGGGAATACTGCATTTCAATTCCTTTTTTTTTTGTAATTGGTTTCAAAAGAAAAATGTAGCTCTCTCAGCATTATGCACCAGTGGAGGGGAAAGTGAAAAGCACCCTTTCCTTCAACAATAGTCACAACCCCTATTAACGTAAACATTGAAGAAGTTTTTGAAACCTCCTATAAGCTATTTTTCTTTAAGCAATAGTTCAGCGTCCTTAGCTGCATTGGAAGCTCTCCAACACAGGTAATGTACAGTCAAGTATTCAAGGAAGTTAGTAAGACAAAAACATCTTCTGCTTTTTAAAACTTAGAGCCCTTGGAGCATAGATACATGTTTGTTCTATGCCAGATGTTTATCATTCAACAGCTTTCTATGAAAACTTCCACTTTAAAATCTTTATAGATCTAAAAAATAAGAATTCATAACTGTAAAGCTACTGTATGTAATATCTAAGAGTTTCCTTCGGGTCTATGCAATAGTCTAGCCCAATTATAAGATAATTGCTTCAGTGGTACTTTGTGTGCCCATCAAATGCACAGAAACATAAATGGGAGGCCATCTCCTTTTGCCTCTCTTTTGTCTTAATAATAGATGACAACCACCAGGTTCTCTGAATAAAAAAAAGACTGTATTTGGCTCACATCACAGCATCTTTTCATGCAGACAGACAGCATAGAGCTGTGAGTCCATTTTGTTTCAAAAACTAGCAAAGCAGGTCTTTAACAAGAGGATGCCTAGAAGAAATTCTAGGCGATACTGCTAAACCCTTTTCCATAGCTCTACCTCACGAAAGTCAGCTTCGCAACATACATCTTGTTATAAATCACATTCTTGTCCATGTCATACAAAATGCTAAAGCAGAAAATGTTGCTATTTGTGTTTCAGATCCCATGTGAGAATTTTACATTTACAGTCATAATGACTGGCACCATCTGGAAAGCTGTTGTACAACAGCCTGAGCCGAACTGTTGATGGGGTCTCTGAAAACACTGCTAGTCTGTACTAGGCAGTAACAAAATGCAGAATTTCAACATGCTAAGTCTGTTAAGATTATCCTTACAGCACTGAGCAAGAAACTAAGCAAGTTTGAAGTAATGAACTAAATCAAACCAACTCTTTCCTTTCTTCATCTGTGTACCAAGAAAACACATAGAAATAAGAGATTGAAAAGATCATCTGGTTAAGGCAAAGTACTGGAAGTCAACAAATTTCAGTCTTTTCCTTAGCTCTGTCTCACATCCTTACTAAACTTCAGATGTTTTCCACATCTGAAAACAATTACACAATAACTGCCTAACAGCCTGAAGTGCTGGGGCCTGAGTTGTGGGCCCCAAGTTGGAGTTGACCTGTGAATGAGTCACAACCTAGCAGAATGTTTTGTTCCCCAAGTGGTTTCAGGCCCCAGAGGCAGAACCTGGCCCACCTGTGGCTCTGCCCTCACCCAGGTGGTCATGGTTGGGGCGGTGGGCAAGGCCAGGATTATATCAACCAGGAGCCGATCAGTCAGAGGAGCATCCTGTTGGGTGTGGCTTCTGTTAGGGCTGGTTGCACCTTGCTGAGCTCTCTCAGTGGTGTCCTTCCATGTGAGGAACCATCGAGGGAGCCATCTTTGTCCGTTATGTCCAGCATATGTCCAGCAGGCGATGCTGGCACCACAGTGAGCAGTGGAGAAGCTGGGCCCACAGGAATCTGTGGCTGGACTGTCTGAAAGAAGACTTCTGAGGGGATGTTGTTGAGTTCAGCATTGGCCTGTGTGATCAGGCAACTGATGGCAGCATAAAATGATGATGGCTGAACCGGCACAACACAGCCTCAAAAAGAACCCATAAGGCTTTATTCTTCAGTGCTGTTAAGAGCAATGAAGTGTTTGTCAGAAGGCAGTGAAGTACACAGAACTATTCTTTCATGTGGAGTGGACTGTAAGAACCATGACATCGGGCAGGATGACCACTTTTCCTTTTGGGTTTGTGTCTACAAGAATTTAAGACTGATACCTGGGTCTCTCCCATTTTTAACAATTTTTGAACTATCACTTCAGTTCTCTAAGCAGAAAATGAGAAGGCTCTACCTGCTCTCCACAGAATTTTCTGTATTTTATAGCAGTAACATAGGATTACTGACTACTGCCAAAATAATTTAACCTCATCTGCTATTGTTTCCAAACTGTGCAGAAGACTTTTAATGTACATTTTTTTGGAGTGTCTCTATACAGGGCAGTACTGTCTGTGTTTGTATTGTGAAATAAAGCTGTAGAGTGTGAAGGTGTATAAATTGATCCACATTTGGACACGAAACTTGGCAGATGCCATCCATGGAACTGACTGAGCAGTACCTTAGAATCGGATTATTCCCCCAAACCATCAGCTTTTACTTAAAAACACTTTCAGAGTAAGTAGTTGTAGAGGAAATGACGCCTAAAAATGCTTCAAGATCAAAATCTGGAAGAAATTAATTACCTGTGTAGGGGCAGAGGGCAGGGGGAAAGGAAAGGTGTGATTAATTGGTTTTGCATGCTTACGGTTGACATGCAAAACTCTTTTCTATTCAGTGTAAGTACTCACAAAGCTGATACTGTGAACTGTGACAGAAATTGTAGGTAGTCTTTAGAAATATGTTCCTTACTAATTTTTACTAGAAAGCACATGACTGATATTACATCTTTAGTTTCTACTGAAAACTTGGTCTTCCTGAAGGCTAGATTCAAAATAAAAATTTACTAGATCTACCACAGATCCACATTTAGTCAATAAACAGTTGTTTAATTAATATTAATTGTTGAAATAACAAAATATTAAATATAATTTCCTAGACATTATACTGCATTATGGAAATCATAGGTCAGGCTTCCATTCCATTTCATCCTAGGGTCTCCAGATAACATCTTCCACAATGCAATATAAAATTCTCTCTGTTCAAACTGTCTGGTGTTACATGACAAAAAAAAACCAACGAATTAATTGTAGAAGAAATTGGAAAGCAGAAAGGATCCTGGATGCAAAGGCATTGCCTAATGTGTGCAAATTAGTCTTTTCTTCCCTTTTTGACTACTGGAACACAGAAATGCCATCATATATTAGTTTAAAAAAACCCCAACCAAACAAAAAACAACAAACACCAAACTGAGAGCTGTTATCTCTCAAAGCAGTGTCTATCTCAAATTTTGCCTGGGGAAAAAAGATCCTAGCCTCCATTAATCTTCCTTTACCACACTTTGTGCATTAACTCCTCGCACAGATTTCACATTCTGTGTTGGACATGTTCTATGCTGCAAATACACCAACTTTGCTATTACTTAAGTGCATTCTTAGTGTCAGAATAGTTAATGTCAGACTTCCAGTGTCACAGTCCTTTTTCTTACAGAATCATTAAGGCTGGAAAAGCCTTCTAAGATCTTCAAGTCCAAGTGCCAACTTAACACTACTATGACCACCAAACCATGTCCTGAAGTGCCACCTCTACACACTTTTTTAACACCTCCAGGGATGGTGACTCCACCACTTCTCTAGGCAGCCTGTTCCAATGCTTAATCACTCTTTCAGTAAAGAAATTTTTCCTGATATCCAGTCTAAACCTCTCCTGGTGCAACTTAAGGCCATTTCCTCTCGTCCTGTCACTAGTTACGTGGGAGAAAAGACTAACCCCCACCTCTCTACAACCTCCTCTCAGGTAGTTGTAGAGAGCAATAAGGTCTCCCCTCAACCTTCTCTTCTCTAGACGAAACAATCCCACTTCCCTCAGCTGCTCCTTATAAGACATGTTCTCCAGACCCCTCACCAGCTTCGTTGCCCTTCTCTGGACCCACTCCAGCACCTCAATGTCTCTCTTATACGCTGGTGCCCAAAACCAAACACAGTACTCTTGACAGTCTGAGTGACCTGCTAATGTGTACTAGAGAAATTTTAGCTTCACATAATTCTATGAAAAATGTTCACTCTTTTAAAAAAATATGTATTGTATTTCATACATATGTCAGTTTCATTAAGTCTCCTTAAGAAACAACATGTTCCTAAAGTTTTTCCACTGGACACTTGATGAAGTGGGAGATGGCTAGTACTACAAGCTCTTGTCACTGAAACCTGGACTAGCTCTAGCAGAGTGCCAAGTCCTGACAACTGTTTGGAGTGTCTTTGCTCTTCTTAGGTAAGTGCTCTGAAAAAAAAGTTTGCTGGCCACTGAGGCGTGGTAAGTGATTTTCCTGTGCTGGATGACTTAGCATAGATCAATAGACTAGCAGACCTATTTGCAGACCACAATCTTTAAAAAATCTTTTGGAAACTGAGAATCATCTATCAGCCTTTTTTTGCTGCTTTCCTTCTGTCATACAGTTGGCTAAAGTCTCTCTTGAGATTAAAAATGTAGAATAAAGGTCAGTGCACATTCGTATGGCTGGTGGTGTAAAAACACTGCAGAACATTATTGCTTGACCACAGTTTCAGGGGACCAGAAACTTCTTTCTATTTCTTGTTCCTTTTGGCAGCTCCATTTCACAGGGAGGCCAGATGGGGTAGGGAAATATGGGAATATAGAAAGTTCAAATAAGAAACAGATGTTGGGAAAAAGTGTTGAAACAATACTCAATGTCCCAACAGTTGTTTGTTTTAACACCCTGAATACCCCAAGAGTGAAGATATAACAAAGTATGTATCAGTATGGTAGTTGAAATTAATAACATATCAGCTTTTAAAAGTAATCTCAAAAAAAAATACTGAAAACTGTTTTCCATACTTAAATGATCATTTACCAACTAATTAATTTTTTACTTACATTATTAAATTCTAACCCACAATACAGAACTTGGTAATATGACTTTGTAAGTTATTAGACAGCAAATTATTCTGAAATTAAACTCATAGGCAAAAACATAACAAATGAAAGTTAACAATTAAACACTAACTTTCTAGCAGCTCCAGCTGAGCTTTTGTGACTACCATGGTTTTAGTATATGTAAACTAAATTTCATAATATCAAATCAATAATGACCCTGAGGACTTTTCTGAACTGAATGTTCTATTTTGTTTCAAAGTTCACGATATAGACTGACCCAACTAAGGATATTCATGCACTCTTTTAATCTCTACAGGCAAGCTAAGCCCCCTTTTTAGCTGGGTGAACACAGTAGCATCTCCCCTGAGGATCTCAGAGCATGCATAGCAAGACACCTTTTCTATCATAACCTTATATACACTTCCTACTCCATATAATACATGAGTTTCGGAAAAGAACATGTCCTGTGGAACATGGGGGCCAACAGCTGGCCTGCAGGCCTCACAGAAAGCTTTGGCCTTGACAAGAGCAGGCTGTACCCTTGAAGGAAGAGAAACAGCTTTTGAGGAATTTGAAGAACGTAAAAGAAGAATGCTGACAGAAGATAACGAGACACGTGGGCTAAAGAAATGTTGACCAATAGGAGAATGTTGGTAACGAGCAAAAACCAATTATTGTGTGACACGATGGTTTAGAGCTAAAGCTAGAGAGTATAAAAGAGAGCTGTAAAAAAATAAAGTTTGTTATTGTTGCTGTTGCAGCCATTGCTGCTAAATTTGTCCAGTGTCATGTCCGTCTCAACTACGACAATGGAATACTTGCTTCTTCATTTTCTTCACTTGCATGAGGTCTATGGCGTATTACATTGCATCCAGGTGACTGATTGTGGTTGCCATGCTTCTGGTAGCTTGTGCTCCTGGACAACTGTTTTGTAGGTGGTTCTCAAAAGCACCTGCAATTGAGCCTGATCCTATATATACAGGAGGAGCTGTAGTTGCTGTCCCTCCAGAGTAGGATAGAACACACTGCTCAGGACTCTGGGGAACCCAGGATCAGTCACCATGTGGGCTGTGCTGTGCGCCTCTGGCTTTTATAATAATTTCCATTCATTAACGAAAGCACTTCTTTTTTTATTTTAGAAGAGCATTATCTGTTAGTTTTATGTTTGACTACATGAGTAAAGGGTGCTGCGTGGGGGTGCTGCGTGGGTCAGCCACGTGGGTCTGCACATTAAAATTGTGTGATGTGACAGCCCATATTTTCTGTTCACAACGCTCCTTGTCTACATCAACAGGAGAGGCAACTTCACCTCTTTGCAGCACTTTGAAACCATGAGCAGTGTATGCCCAACTTGAAAATAAGTAAGGGGATGTTTTATATGACCTACCTTGGAGCAGGTGTGTTGGCAAATCTGCTTCTCAGTGTTAGCCTTTTCCACCTACCTACTGATACTGTGCCTGGGTGGTGTGTTTGGCCCTATCTGAGTTCCTCTGACAGTTGTGTTGATGTTATTCCTTATGAATATGTTTTATTTGAGAGGTTGTGATGAAGAGCCATGAGTGGGGCAGGAACAGCCTTCTCTGTTTTCCACTCAAGTCTGACACTACTGCATGATAAAAGAATCCAATTAATTACAAAAATTAAATAGAAATATTGAAGCTATGAAAGTCATACAGGCAATGTTTTGTACAGGGGAGGATGACGGATTCAGAGCAGGGAGCGTTAATAAATGTATTGATAACATACCTTGTTCGCTAATGCATAATGAAAACCCATGCCCACAGGTGGCAGGAGCCAGCTTCTGCACTGGAAGATATTCAGAAATACTGAAACCAGTTATAATAGCCAGTTGGAATTAGATGTACATAGCACCGATCTGTGGGGCAAGCAAAAAGGAACTTATTGTGTAACTGGGCTTAACTAAAGAAATGGTAATAGCTATTAATATGATGGCAAATCATTATGATAACATAACACTAATTGAGCTTAGCAGCTATCAATGTGGTAAATAAAACTTCTATTATATAACAAGGCTCATTGCCTATTACTTTCTAAGTGTGCAAGATTCATGCCTTATGTTACTTATTAGGAAAAGGTATAAAGAGAGAGAGAGATATCCAGGTACCAGCATTAGTCCAACCAACAGAGGGTAGGAACTGCAAGTTGTAAGAAAAGCTGAAAAGGGGCGAGAGAAAGAAGAGAGAGAAAAGTTTAGGATCACCACCCCTTGGTACTGTGATGGCTCACCTGGTCTGATTCTTTGATGGTGGTGGATGCATGCCAAATCAATGTATTGCTGTCCTTTTATCCCTTCATGGTATAGGGGTGTTTTTTAATTTACGTGGAAAATGTAGAGGGTGGTAAGTAATTTACATGAAAGATGCAAGAGGGTAGTGGCCATCTTTCCTCCCACGCATGAGGAGGGGAAGGGTAGCATTAAGCCTTTCCTCCAATTGAGCCAGGGGTCACAGAGACCCTGTATCAAATTCCTGCTGGATGACCTTTCTGGTGAGGTGTGCAAACAACCTCCTTATCCATAAGGGACAGGCACCAGCATGTGCAAGGAGATAGGTAGGCACACAGTCAGCCTCCTTATCTACAAGGGGTAGGCACCTGCCTGTGTGAGGAGACAGGGCTATCCGTCCTCCAACACATTCCTTGCCTCCTTGAGCAGGTATGTATCACAATGCTTCTTTCACCACACAAGATTTGAGGCATTAAACCCCAGCTCCTATAGAAGAGTCCTCTGAGAGACCAGGAAAGGTGGACAGTCATTCAACTTCCTCCATGTCAAAGGCAGCTATACCAAAGGCCCACTGATACCCTTTTGGGTCCTTGAAGTACTCTCTCCTGAGATAATCTATGCCTAGGATGCATGGGGCGTCTGGGCCAGTCGTGATGGGGTGTTTATGTCATTTCTCAGTTAGACTCACTTCAGCTTCCAACAGGGTCAGCTCTTGGGATCCTCCTGTCACCCTAGAAATACAGAGGGGTTCAACAGCTGGATGGCATCAGGGTGCACTGTGCGCCAACATCTACTAGAGCCCTGTACTCCTGTGGGTCTGATGTGCCAGGCCACCGGGTCCATACAGTCCAATAAATCTGATTATCCCTCTCCTCCACCTGGCTGGAGGTAGGGCTCCTCTGATCCTGATCAGAGTTGCTCACTTCTTGTAAAAATGACTTAGAGGTCCCCTCAAGAGGATCAGAAGTAAGATCAGCCCTTCTACTCTCAGGAATTTCCCAGTGGAAACTGGAGCGCCATTTTGCTTGGATGAACCCCCTTTTCAAAAAGCTTTTTTTTAAAAAAGGTTGTTTTCCCTTGCAATTCACATACCCAGCAGCTAGGATCAAAGCGGGTTTTCCAGTCCCCTTCCTCGTGTCCTCCCCATGGTCATGTAGGAAGACCACAGGGTACTCCATGGTGTGTACCTTCCATATTCTCTGTCTTGAGCAGGGGAGTGCCTGCTCCTAATAGATGAGATACAGGCCTATACAGGTGCGGAGTAGGACATGTCCTCTTTGAGCTGCTGAGCCTCCCAGGACAGTTCCTCCACAGCTGAAACGCAGGCCCACAGGAAGAAAGAAGGACTTACCTTGTATTGCCAGAGTATGCCAGCCAATTCATCCACTGAATGTTGTTGCCACCCTCCAGTTTTCAGGATGCAGAGTACTCTGCTGAGGAGTCATCTGTGCTGCAGTTTTACCAGAGTGCAGAAACTAATCTTTACAGGAACACCACATTCCTCAATTTCAGTGCTAACTGCGTGTTTAGTTACTAATAAAGGCCATTGAACAGGACTTCTTAAACATTTCATAGCCTGCATCTCTCACTCTGTTCAGCTCAGAGTTCAGTGAATGAGATGTGATACAGCAGGATGCCATCCCCTCAACAGCCTGCATGGTTCAGGTACACATTTTGTAGCTCAATGCATTTTGTTGGTGTGCTCCCACAGGAAGGATGTCACCACTTCCTGCCAGCCATGTGTGACAGGGCACAGTCAGTGATCACCTGCATATTTGAGAGGTCTCCACTTGGTGGAGTATTCACTTTGTTTTCTTTGTGTGAAGAAATATTGCAGAATTTTCCACTGAGGACCCTCATCACTCAGCAGTGGCATTAATGGTTTTGCTTCAAAGGTGGCTGACATTCAGTGAGTTACTTGATTGTATTCATGCTGCTCTGGCTGTGACATACTGTTATGAAGGACTGCTGGCTCACCTTTTCCACAGAGGCTACCAGAAGTAACTCCACAGCAACCTTGGAAGTGATGGAGCAGGTTACAGATTTATGTAAAAGACTAGAAAATCAATTGTACACATAGGGAGACTGAAGTAAGGGATGTCGAAAAGACCCACTCAGATCAGAGAGGCACTGCACATTGGACTGGGAACTTTGGGCCTCACACACATGGAAGTGCCTACAGTCAAATGGTAAAAGGACAGTATGTTCTAGGCAGCAATGTGAGGCACAAGGCAATTAGGTTTTGTCCCCAGTTCCCCCTGCCCCAGCTAAAGGCACCTCACATTTATCTCCTCTCCCAGCCATCATCTAGTTTTTTGGGAAGCCCCGAAGGAAGTAGACTCTCACAGCTCCTCTGTTGCAAAGACCAGTAGTGAGTGATTCTCTTGCCTGTGCTTGCTAGTATAGTTTCTGATCACCCCTAGAATACAAGTAACACAAACAATCTGGTGTGAGGTCTATGTCTTTTCTAGTTCTGTTGCTACCTATAAAGAAATCTTTGAAGTGGTTTTGAAACTAACAAGCCCTAGGTAGTCTCCACTCTTCTTGGATATACATGGACCAGATGTACTCATCCCATAACTCGATTTGTTACCTCAAGGCTACCCTGTGAAATGGTCTCTATGCAGCTGTTTATGCCGTCAGACTGTACAACTCAGCAGGGGTTTGTTTTCATGCTTTTTATGCATTGTCAGCACAATGGAGAGTTTTTGTTTGATCCCTTATTGCATTCGATTCAGTAAATGTACTCCATAAAATGAAACCATATGGCAGATTCTAGAGCTATATTCAAAAGTGCTCTGGACATGGTCCTGGGCAACTGGCTGTAGGTGTCCCTACTTGAGCAAGGGAATTGGACTTGATGACCTCCTAAGGTTCCTTCCAACAAAAATCACTCTGTAATTCTATCAAGAGTCCTGATTCTATTACTGTTTTTGCAGCTTTTCTCCATAGTAAGTAATGTCAATGCCACAGTAAAGTGGAAATACTAGTATGTCCTTTGTCAACATCCCAGCTGAAAATAAATATGTACCTTATAGATAATTTAAAAGACACTGAACTAACCCTCTAAACCTAGATCCACCAACTGACTTCAGCAATTGCATAACTTGAAGTACAATAGCAGTCCAGAAGAAATAATGTGAGTAGTTAACATTCATCCCTTTTAAACTGAGGAAGCATTTATAAACTGAAAATGTGCAATAGTAAAGAAAGCCTTAGATTTCATTTTTATTATGTATATTACAACTTGCTAACATAGTTGCCTGCTTTTCTGCCAACAAAACCATAAGGACTTCAGTCCACGAACTAGTAAGCTCTACCAGGTTACATCAATGCTACATCTGCCCTAGTACTCTGTTTCTGACAAAGTGAAAGGGGAAGCTATTTAGGCAGACCATGTGACCCTGCCCACTGTCTACAGTCCATTACCCTTTGATTCCCCAGGACCCGTAACTGTTGAATTGGGAAACAAGAAATGCATGCTTGCCAAGCGTTTTGGTGTCTGTTTGTAGACCTGCTGCCGATGAATTTGCCTAATCCCTTTTTTGCCTGAGCTGCTACTCCCGCCTTCACAGTCTCCTGGGATAACAACTTCCAGAAGATTGATACCCCCTGTGCAAAGTAGTATTTTCACTTTAGCTGTTGCAAATTTTTTTTCAAATTTTTTGGTGGTTTCATCAGGCTGTACCTAGGTCCCAAATTGCACTAAGTTGTATGGAGGAGTTTGGCTTTTGCCTAATCCACAGCCCTTTCCCTCTTTTTTTGAGCAGGAGCATGAGAGTACCTGAACATGGCATTTATTTGGCCTATCCTCCCTATTCCATAGTTAAAATTAGTTGTAAGTCCTTGTTAGAGAACAGCCCATGTAATAAAACCTCCTCAATTTACATGTATGTAATGATGACTCCAGACCAAATCCTTTATGGCCTTTTCTCCTACAGGTTCTAGGACTAGTTGTCTTAGGCAGCAGTCATTTATTACACCCAAAGATGTTCTTTCTGTACTTCATTCCTGAGAAGTCAGTGGCCCAGTAGTAGGAATCCTCCTGTTACCATCTGTCCAAAACTCACAGCTTTGTGAATTCTACTTACCATTTCCTGATCACTCTCCCCTTCCTGATGAAGGAGGTCAGCGGTACAACTGGAAAAAGACATTTTTATTGTTGGCCTGTGTCAGTACATTGAACCCTAGCTGTATCCACTTTTTAGATCACATCAGTCTGAACTGGATGCTCTTCTACATTTGTGTGCTTTCCCCCAGCTTCTAATTCTCATCCAGGAGGAGCCTTTGAATTTTCAGTGCCAGAAGCCTCCCTTCCTTATGGTCAAAGTGCAACCTTCTCTCCTTCTTCAGGCTCCTCTTGTCACAGAAGGCTTCCTAATGCTTCATGGATCCAAATCCTTACTCTCTCCACGTCATTAAGGCACTAAGACTCTTGATTTCTGTGTATTCTCAGCATCAGATATGGAACTGACAGTGTTTAACAGAATGGAAGGTCTTGATCCCCAGCCACCTGCCTGACAGCCAAAACGTGGCCTCTTCCACTTACCTGCATCTCTCTAAGTATATTATGTTCCTAGTGTGGGTAGTAACAGTTTTTATAG
>VZZY01025001.1:14200-40538 GCA_013400335.1 Eurystomus gularis | reverse complement strand
AACCATAATGATTCTGTGATAAAGTTCATTCAAAATTTACAGCTGTTTGTTCTGTCCAAGTACCTCATGCAAAGTCTTTAAATAAAACCACCATAACTGGGGGAAAATTTAGATCCACATTCAGTATTGCAGCACATTCCTAATAGGATTTTACCCTTTTAATCTTGAAAATTTTTGATAATTATGTCAAGCAGTAGCATGCGTCTCCCTAAAGATGCTAGAGCAGACATGTAGAGCAGAGACGGAGCATTTAAGGTGGTGCTCAGTCTACAGGCAGAGTGAAGTTGTTCTTCCATCCCCTGCCCCTCGTAGCTTCTCCCACTTAGAACTACTGCTGTGCCCTTTTCCCTTGCTCAAATGCACATTCATTCCACAATGACACCAGAGGCCAAATTCAGCCCTGATGTGAGTGCAAGTCCCTTTGACCTCAGCTGAAACAGCACATTTGTACCCCTGGGCTGGATTTGTTACCAGCAAATGCTACAGCAAATGCTTTTGAGGACTAGACTAAAAATGGTATTGCAACATCCACTTAGACTTCAAAGACAGTTTTCAATCACTGTACGGTAAACTCCACATTATAAATAAAAAGAACAGAGGAGAAGACACTACTTGTGTGGCCTGTAATGAGTGTACTTCCCTAACCAAAAGAAAAAGGAAAACAGTGGCAGTAGCCACATAAGGACTCTGCAACTGATGGAGGCAAAGCACCACTGGCTCAGCATAGGGGAGGCTGCTGGCAGGAATCATCTGTGCCGGTTTTGTCTAATCACTCACCCCAAATTGTCCTTTCCACAAAAGTTTATCAAGAACTTTTGTCGTAATGGATTTCTAAGCAGATGTTGGAGATTTTTCACAGAAGATGAGTCTAAAATTTATTCTGAAAATGAATTATAAGAAAATTATAAGAATGGCAGTCATCTTTTTAAGGAACTGTATAAGTCTGCTCAGATGTTCTCAGGCTAAATATAGACAATTAAAACAAACAGCTTGTTAACTCACTAAGAGCTAGAAATTATTCATAGAAACCACTAGAGGAATAGTTTCAACAGTAATTCGGGAAAACAATCAAGTGTCCCAAATGATCTTGCAAATAGAATGATGATAAATTCATAAGGTAAGATTAATTATTTTTGTGAATTATATTCTCAGCTGTGGAATTTATTTTGTAAAAACAGATCTAAGTAGAAGCTAGTATCTCTCTGGATTAAGTGCTAAATCTAGATCTTTATGATTACTAATTATTTCTTGACAGTTTGATACACATTTTAGAATAAATTTCTTTAAATCTACAGTCTCTTTAAATGTGAATTTTATGATGAAATATCTTTCTATATTTCTCTCTCTATTCCAAGACTCTAAGTATGGTCAATAAATTTAAAAAACAGAAAGATATATATATATTTCTTCTGATTTCATGGGGATTTTAGAGCATGTGAGGTTTTCATTCTTCTTAAGTGTCTTGCACATAGATACAGGCTAAGAATGGCTGAAATGGAAAATTTCTCAAAAAAAATAGAGACTACATGAGATATTTATAAGATAGGAGGCTATCAGCTTTGCTTTTGTCCTGTGTGGCATGTATCTGTTTACTATAGATTTTTTCAAGCTTAAATTAAGACAGCTCAGCTCCTTTCCCATCCATGTCCTCTGTCCTTCAGATATTGATGTCAGAGCCCGGGAAACTGTTACAGAAAGTAAAAGTTTGGCTCCAGGAATACTGGAATGTGACTGATCTCATAGCTATCCTCCTGTTCTCCGTCGGGATGGTGCTCCGTCTGCAAGATCTGCCACTTCGGAGCGATGGCCGAGTGATATACTGTGTTAACATCATTTACTGGTATATACGGTTATTAGACATCTTCGGAGTAAACAAGTATTTGGGACCATATGTTATGATGATTGGGAAAATGGTAAGAGAAGTTGGTGTACTCCTGTTTTACCAGCATATTCTTGACTCAATGTCTCTGCCCAGTATCATCACTGCAGATTTATCTGTATTTTTTTACACATTAGCTTTTTCATGTAAGCTAGAAGTGAGTGCCTTATTGAATCGAAACCTTGGCATAGACCCCCAGAATTGAGGATTACACTCAATTATACTTATTACACTTCTATTAGATGATGTTTAGATCATTAGATTAGATGATTAGAAGCCTGTCTTTCTCTGAGATCTGTCTCCAATAGCAAAACCAGCCATCCTACACCTCTTTGTGAAGAAAACACAAAGGATGCTAATTCTCAACTAGTTGTAAGGGAGGGTGGTTTGTCAAGGTGAAAAAAATAAGTGCTTGGTATCTTGAGACACTCAAAAAAACTGTGTTGTAATAAGCATGGTATGTTCAACAGTATAATGAATATGATTAAGACTGTGACCTTTCTATAGTTTGCTCCATATCCATACATTCTTCCATCTTTCCTGTTCAGGTGTGTCCTTGTGAGGTGAGAAATCCATTTGCAGCCTCTATCCCCTGGCCAAAACACATGTACACAACATGAGGGGGTATGAATAGTTCTATGTAATGGTGAATATATGCAGGAAGAACGGAGAGATATTTGCTGCTAGATCTATAACGTTAGACTTTTTGGCTTTTTCTTTTTATGTTTCAGTAGAAATGTTGCATTAAAGCAGCATTTTCCTCATATGAGTTAAAGAAAGTGGCTGAGTTTACAGATGCACATGCATATGTCCCTGATATTTGAGTGCCAGCACATGTAGCTAATATACATGCTGATGTTTTATATGCAGTTATCTATCCTTTGTTGTGTAAATCATGGCTGTTTTATGCATTCTGGGGTTTAAGATTTTTTTTTATATATATAAAATTTAAAAAACTTGAAGCAGGCATTCAGTAAAAAAAGTAAATTTAATATTGACATTTCTAAATACAAATATTATTGCTCTCTGATTACTATGTGGACAATAATCAGCAAGTACAAAAAGGGTGTCTATTGTGTTTGCCTTAGCATGGCCCATAAAGAAAAGACTCAGCCACCCTCCTTCCTCACCATCATAAGAAAAGGGGACATGTATGAATGCATTGACTAAAATCCTTCCTTGACATTACATTAGTCACAACAAGCTCAGTGATTCCAAGCAGGTATAAAACTGCAAGTATAAAACTGAAATGCAAAGTATATGTTCAGTTAGGCCAGGGGTCCTCAAACTACGGCCTGCAGGCCGGATACGGCATTCTTTTTCCTGTTTTTTTGTGCACTACTACAAATAAAATATGTGCAGTGTGCATAGGAATTTGTTCATTTTTTTCCAAACTATAGTCCGGCCCCCGACAGTGTCTGAGGGACAGTGAACCGGCCCCCTGTTTAAAAAGTTTGAGGACCCCTGAGTTAGGCTCTCTACCCAACAAGTAACTAGAGAACCATTGTCTTATCCTTTCAATTTGCCAGCTTTCAACTCCAAACCCACAGTGGTGGGCTTGACAAAGAAAGAACAGCTTAGNTTAGTAAAAAAAAAAAAAAAAAAAAAAAAAAAAAAGAAGGAAAACACAAAAGAAAGTGGTTGTTGAACCATTATGTCCTGCAAAAAAGATTTTGCAGTGTGCTACCTTCCTTCAAGGAAGCCAATAGCATATTGATGGGAGGGATTTTGCAGAGCTCCAGCATACAGAGATGAAAATACTCAACAGTTCGTGCTGGAGGCTGCAGTAAAAGGACAGCAGAACAAGATAAAGGACCAAAGACCACTGCATTATCATCTATTTCTTTCCTGCCCCACCTAGACTATGTGCTTCCATCAGGGGATCTAGTGGTCACTGGGGCTTACACAACACACAGTGTATAAAACTCCTAAAAAACAACTACCCTCCTACTCTGTTACTGTTTTTCACAGGTGCCTTGCACAAAAGTTTCAGAGCTGTGGTGCTACTAAAGGCAGCCTAAAAAGCAATAAACAGATTGGCCATTAATAAAATACTTCTATTAGTCAGTGTTGTGGATGGCTGATAGGAGCCCAGCTTCACTAGCAGTATAGACAGTGGTTTACTTTTCTCCTGGGATCAACATAGAAAGGAAGTGATTTAAATGAGCAAAATAATCTAATTTCCGTTCCTTTGTCATCCTTACTAGTGTATAGCAAATCTAACCTCACTCCACTTTCTGTGGAAAACAATTGCAGGAAAATCACTAGCCTCTCTAGGTTCAGAACTAACTCAGAGGGTGTTGAATTTAGCTACTAGACTGCTCTGAAGGTGTAGGCAACTGTTAAGGGAGGGAAGTTTTTTTATTTTGTGTCTTCCTGTTATTTGATTTTCATGCCTCATCCAACTTTCCATGCACTCAGCAACTCGTGACACATGCACTTTGCCCACACATGCAATGCCCAACTGGTTTGAGTTACAGAAATTTGCCTCTCGCTTCTATTTTCCAGCCAACTTACTCCCCTGTGTAATGTCCAGCCCATTTATATCACGCACAGCCTTCCCTGGGACCTCCGCCTCCTTGCTCCAGGATGCAGTAGGCTCCCTTCTGTGTTTTTTGTTCAAATCACATGTCAACGCACCTCCTTGCATTCTGTCTTTTTCATTCCACACTCCTACAAGTACCATTCAGTACTATGAAGAATACCAAGCTGGTTATGCATATTTCTACAGAGTAAGCCCATCACAGCTATTGAGTTCCTCAACAGACTGTATTTAATGCCAGCTTTTATCCTGAGCTTCTATTGTGAGTAAGTTTTAGACTCGGGAGGAAAAAGATGACTCTTTCCACCTTTCCAGTGTTAAGGAACTTTCACTTCACCTGCCTCTACATTGTATCCAACAAAATAGCCATAATAGATTTTACCTCTGGGCATTGTGAACAAATATGCAAGTGCAATTAAGCAAGAGGCAGGAATGGGCTTGAGAGGTTTAAAAGCAATGGACTAAAGTAAAGGTGGAGATATTATCTACTAGTATTATCTACTAGTATTATCTACTGATTTCAGGAACAGAATATACTTATTATAATGTGCTTTTCTGATCACTGTAAAGTGATAGATTTACCTCCCTTTTATTTGGGAATGAAATGAAATCACTGTGGCATGTCATGAGAGTCAGAGGTATATCAGTTCCCTCAGTGTCTATATTTTCTTAGCTTCTCTGCAAATTAAAAAGGGGAAAAGGATCCAGCTTGTTCATGAAACTGCCAAACAGTTCCTTGTTTTATCACTTTTAGAAGTAGGTTACTAATGAGTTCTTCAGAATGATTGAAATGGCCATTATCTTGTTAAAATAACAATTGTAATTTGACCCTGCAGGCCAAAGGGCCCAATACAATGTCCATTAGAGTCAGTGGAAACTCACCCATCTATTTCACTGGATTTCAGAGAAGCTACTGATGTTCTAGAAGGATACCCAGTTGAAGGAGGGAAAAGCCAATATGCCGCTTGAATAGAGAATAGCACTGAAAATTTATTTCTTGCAACATGAGGTCAAACCTGTGTGAATCCTGATCAAAAACACTGGAAGAATTTAAGAAATTGTCTTAAATTGCATTATGTTTATTTGTTTGCATGACATTTGAAAACAGGTATTGTATTAGGTCATAGCATGTTATATATTTCTACCTGAAACAAAGTTTCATCAGAAATAAAGGAGGAACCAAGTTTCATCACAAATTCCTTCCCTAAAATCAGTAAGAATGAAATGTAATTATACTGCTTTCCCATTTTGGGATGCTCTCTTCCTCTTCAGTCAGGTTTTCTTGAGAGATTAATGCTCTGAATAACATAGGAATGCTTGCTAACACAGGATGTACTTGCCTGGTTATTAATTCTTTAAGTCATTTCTTTTCTTCTCTCATGTCCCCAGGTTTTTTCTTTCTTTCCTGCATTTTTTATGGACCTCAAGACTTTTGTTTTCCCTTGCTTTTTTTTTTTTTTTTCCATTTGTCCCCAGTTCCTTCTTTCCAGCTCTTTGAGTGTCTTCTACCAGAGCCCTGCCCTACAGGTGCCTTTCTCCTACAGCCTCTCTCTCAGTAAACATGATAATACCCTTTTATGTTTGCTCCTCTGTATCCCTCTCTTTTCTCTGTTAGATACTTTCCCCATGTTACTTTGACCTCAGGGCTCTGTCCTTGTGTTTTAAAACTGAAGAACTCCCACAGCAGTACCAAATCCATCTGCTGCAAATGAGTGCCCTCTTCACCAGCTCTTGTCATGAGCAACCCTGCTCTTGAGCTGCAGCAAGGGCCCCATGGAGCAATAAGGCCACCAGTTCAGGTGCATGTTGGTTGCACACTTGATTCACAGGGAAGGCAGAGTGCAGCTCAGCCAGAAAATGCAGAAACTGAAGGGATTAAATCTCATAAGGTTTAGAGGGGTTTTCAGCTGAGTTTTGGCCAGAGACAAGAATTAAATCCAAAGCTGTAAAAAACAGTTCTGTCTTAACAAGCCTTATAACTGAATACCTGTAAGTAAACCTGTACCTAAAGGTTTTAAAGGGATCTTACCAGGGACCTTACAGGGCTCCCTTTTTTTTTTTTTTTCACATTTATTTTGGGTTATAAAGCATCTCTGCTGTACCTGCTCTGCTCTCGACAACTACCTAAAAGGAGGCTGTAGTGAGGTTGGTGTTGGTCTCTTCTCCCAAGTAACTAATGACAGGACAAGAGGTAATGGCCTCAGGTTGCACCAGGGGAGGTTTAGATTGGATATTAGGAAGAAGTTCTTTCCTGAAAGAGTGGTTAGGCACTGGTGGAGTCACCATCCCTGGAGGTGTCAAATAAACGAGTAGATGTTGCGCTTCAAGACATGGTCTAGGGGTCAGGGAGATGTTGGACTGATGATCCTGGAGGTCTTTTCCAACTTAAATGATTCTATGATTCTACTCTACCTGCTTGATGCCCATTGCCCTGCACTCTGGAAGGGCTTTTCTAGCACAGCTCCTCTTCTAATCTTCAGCCTCCATTAAGCACCTCCTAGGATTGCTGTCCCACTTTCTCTTGGAGCATTTTGAATGGGTAAGCACTGTTTGCAAGGACTAATTAAACTTGTGCATATGCTAATGAGGCCTTCAACAATGGAGAAGAATGGAGTTTAGTGTCTGTATTATCTGCATATTTATTTTTTTAAAATATGGCCTTTGTCAGACTCCCCCACCAAGCTGATTTCTAGTCCACCCAGGATCACAGCTTTCCTTTCTCACTGGTTACTACCATGGTGTCCCTTATGTTGCAGTAAAAGGCTGTTCTGCCACCCGTTACTCCTTATGTTAGATGCAGCTTTCTTCCTTTGCTCCCAGACAATGACTACCAATGAATAAAGTAATCCATGTCAACCCATTTGTTTTGGTACAGTTGCCACTAAATGCCTATAAACAATGCATCATCTCATGACCCTTGCCCAGACCAGGCTGCTGATTCCAGTGAGCCTGGAATATTCTTGTTCAGGCAACTGGTGTGACCAGATGGTATCTTGTGTTTTCAAGCCCATTCACAACATTTACATTGTTCTTTAAAACAGCACTGAGTAAAACCAAGGACAGAATAGCACCACTTCACTTCTTTGACAATGAGATTTTTTATTTGTAAAACTAAGAATGGCTTTTTAAAATTTGTTTTTGAATATTCTGTTTCTAAGATTTACAAACTTTTTTTTGCAGCCTATAACAACAGCAATACGGACAAATAAGTTCCTCTAATTCTTGTTCCTTCTCTCTCTTTCTTTCTTTTCCTGTCATTACATTCAGATGATAGACATGATGTACTTTGTCATCATCATGTTGGTGGTTCTGATGAGCTTTGGTGTTGCAAGACAGGCTATTCTCTTCCCCAATGAGGAGCCTTCATGGAAGCTGGCGAAAAACATTTTTTACATGCCTTATTGGATGATCTATGGGGAAGTGTTTGCAGACCAGATAGACCGTAAGCAAGTTTATGATTCTCATACTCCAAAGTCAGGTATCCAACTTTGATCAGATGATGTTCTACTAGATCGTGTGTGTGTGCTCAATAAATGGCTCAGGATAGAGGAACTACTTCATCACAGAGAGTGGTCACAAAAATATTGGGGTATCAGTTTGAGAACATGCCTCTGGCATCGCTTCACAGTTATTTAACTAGACATCTGTAATGCTAAATTATCTTGCACATAAATAACATTTTAAATGGTTCCTTTTTACCAATTGGATAACAGGGTTACCCTCCCAGGTATCCACCATGAGCTCATTGGTATACCTGGGACATTAAAAGTCACTTCTTTTTTTCTCATCCATTGGTTTGATTTTAGACCTAAATACTTTTTACCTAACTTCATAGTGAGCATCAAGTCTAATAATACTGGGTTAGACCTTCAGCTCTTGCACTGCATGAGGATCTAATCCAATGTGTTTTCTTTCCTCTGTTACCTACTCATGGCAACCACCTTTACATTAAACCATGTGATGCAGTTCTTTGGGGAGAGTAGCTCCATTATTAGAATTTTGTTGTACTTATTTATTGGAAGGCATGTCTGCTCATGTTGGTGCAAACAGAATGAAAGGCTGTATTTCATATACTATCTCCTATCACCTCATTTGGCTGGTGATCAGGAGAATGCCAGTTTTCTATTTAAATTAAACCTCCTGGTGCCACCCAGTCCATTACACCAAAGGAGAGGAGTGCAAATGAGAAATGACATGGTAGATGAACAAACTAAGAATCACAAATGCTTCTTTAGCAAACACCATCATGCAACTGATAGTCATCATTCCTACTTAAGTATGTGTAAGCCTTGGCAGCATTTAGAAGTGAGTGTCTTTTCTGGTGGCAGATGGCATCCATTAAAGCTATGTTTAGGATATTCCTTTTTATCCTATGTACCACCTTAGGAAAGGGAAGTGTTTTCATAATTTATTTTCAATATTGACTAAGTTTGAATGCAAAAAAAGGTATTGATTTTTCCTGAGCTGGTAAAGGTAATAAGTATATCTATATCACCAATAATCCCCCACAGAGTTTCAAATGGTCAGATATATACATATCACATGGTGATATTTCAGCAGTTCCATGTTCATTTCTTTCTTCTGGTTAACACAGAACCATTACTGTGGATACAGATTAAACCTCTTTTCTGTGTTTACTTCCCACTTTCTTTTCAAAGGCAGCATGGCATGCAAGGAAGTAAACAAATACCTAAAATCACAAAGCTTTTTGCCAAGTTTAGCATTTTACCTGATTCCTTCATTTTTATCCTTTTTATTTTCTTTTTTAAAATTCATTTCATTCCAAAGACATAATAGCTGGGGGTATAAAACTTCATCCTGCACCAAAAGCGTAATAGAGGGTTAAAAGTTTATCCCATTAAACTATTACTTCCACAAGGAGAATTCTGTCTGTCCCTCTACACGTGGCCATTTATTGATATTGTACTAAGTAACTACCATAGTACAACAAACATGGTAATTGGCTGAATAAAAAGTTCTTGGTATTTTTTTTAATGAAGTGCTGATTATAGTTTAGAACCCCAGTATCTGAGAAATTGAAGTGTCTTTGAATGAAGCATGGTATGAAAAGAGGGTGGCAGGCTCCATACCCTTACATGGGATTTAGGTATAGTCTTGTGTGTTATTCAGATGCTCAAAATTTAAACCTTGCAAAAGATGCAGCATCATTACTTTTTAGGCTTAGGGAAAACAAAATTCCTGATGGTTTCGACCCCAGCTAAAAGTGTAGACATGTTGTTGTTCTGTCTATGTTAAGGAAAGCAGGAGTTGTGGCAAAAGTGGTGATGCCAGAATGAAAAGCAGCACCTAGTTCCTCCTTCTGAGGGACAGATGATGCAGGGAATTAGAATCTGCCACTATTCGGCACAAAATATGTCCAGTATATCGTATCTGTCTGAGGCTCAGTTGTCTCAAAAATGTTACCTCTGGAATAGACTGGGAGCAGGAGGAAACGGTTGGTGATGTTTTATATAATCAAAATGACCTGATCAGCACCCAAAAGGTTTTTACATTTACATTTTTTCACTATGTGGAAATTTGTTGTTATATATATTATCCAAGTTGTTCTAAGCTAAATCAGCCACTGTATTCATGTTAAGAGTACTACAGTGTTTGTACTTTCTCAAATAAGATAAACATGTTTTAAAATTGTTATGCTACATCTAAACTGCAATTGAAGTTTATAGCTTGGAGCAGATGTTTTAAAATATCTGTTCATTTAGCAAACCAAAATGGTTTCTTTGTGTTTTTTCTTTAGATTTCTCTATATTTTGTTTAATATTGCTCCATTATTTGCAAGTTTGGGATTCAGCAAAAGTGCTGATCTTGGAAGTGCATATACATTTGAGCCACGGTCCTGGAGATTATCCTGGTGTCTGAGAAATGTACAAAAAAAGTGTGCTACTCTAAAATTTCCAACTTACTTTTCTTTCTTTTCATTTATTGTTGATTTGTGAAGCATGCCATTAAAGCCGACCATATACAAGGTCTGTAACCATCTCATCAGCCAGCAGACTGTCCATCCAGTGTGCTCTGATTTTTATCTCAACACACCGCACTGTTAAAAACAAGTGCCTCTCTCTAATATAATGCATGTCATATATATTTACATTTTTTACCCATGATTTCCGTATCCATTTCATTTTTAAAACACATATGTTAATTGGAGTGTGCATTAGTGTCCTGTTGGCATACACTGTTCAGTGGTGTTTTATATTGGGAATGTACATAAACACTACATTTCTGGCTATCAATCAATTGTAAAAGGATGTGGGGGGAGAAGCAAAGTGAATCTTCTAGAGCTGTATTCAAATTTTCAGGTAAATGCAACAAAAAGAGCAAAACCAGTCTCAACGTAGTTCCTGTCAGCCTGACAGTTCATCACACCCGCGTTAGCGGGTAGGAAGGAGGATCCAGGTCAGGTGTATGGTCCAGGTGATGATATGTGCAACTGACTCACTTTTAGGCTGCCTTTCCTGATCCAGCTGAGCCTTCTGCTGCCCAGTGTGATCCATGGGGCATCAGCCACCTGCTTAGCTGCTTTAGTGAATGCGTGTCCAGAAGGAACTACACAAACACTGTAAAATATCTCCTTCAGTTCACCTCACTAACTTTGGCACTATTGCTGGCAATTTTTGCCAAAAAATTCACAATGCTGTTGTGAACACATGCAATGAACTCTGTTTTCACATTATGAAGCTATCTGCCCCCCCAGAGTACTATGGATACAGAAGTATATAAGAAATACTGAAGAGGAAAGGATTGCTCAGGGAGTGAGGTGGTCTGGTAAAAAATGTGGATAGATGACCTAAGTCACAACTTGAGAAATGGCAGTAGAAAATCAGCAGACGACCTCACATTCTCGAGTATTCAGAATGTGAAGTAACAGAGAGTGCTGTTAGGCAACTCAGGTTTGGGTTTTTTGGTTTGGGCCAGTTTTCAGATTTGCCTGGTGTCTCACATGTCAGATTTGCATCTGGAGTTTCTTTCCAGCTAACTACTTCAAGTTCCATCTGGAATCTGAAGATCGGTCTGAGCTGTGTTTGTTCCCTGTGCCTATTCCCTTATTGGAAAAATCTACATGGTTTAAGAGAAAAAGATGGGACCTCCTTCTCTTTCACTTGTGTTGGAGGAAGGCAAAGTAACCAGAATGCGGTTGTTTCAGAAGATGAGAGATGATTTATACACAGGTTTTAGCTATCCAATGAACTTAAGAGGAAATAATAATTACTACAAAAGACTTTTTGAAATTCTTTAAATTTCTTAGTCTGATAGATTTCTTTATTTTTTTAAAAGTTCTCAAAGGTTTCTTACTATAAATGAAAATTTTATATTAAATTCTATATGATCTTAGAGGTTTCATGCTTTGCATGTCTCCACAGGAGCTTCTTGTAAGGGCTGTCATTTGTGTGGATCATTCTGGAATTAGAACAAACAGAGCAGCTTTCCACAAAACAGAATAAATCACACCAGTTGTTTGGGGTTTTTTTGGTTTCTTTTTTTGTTCCTTTTTTGTATTTTTTAATCTGTATTGCAGCTCTGCAGCACAGGCAATATTTTTAGCATTGCTAGACAAAGGCAAAGCATAAAATTTGTGCACAGCCTACATACCATTTTGAAATGAAACCTGAGTTGCAGTAGTAGTCCCCAGCACTCCTCTGAGGTTATATTTTGGTTTCCATTTGGTTGGATATTTTTAATGTGGGGGGGAGAAGGAAGGACAAAGTACTCAAAAGAACAAGAAAAACACAGGGATTTTCCATGATTTATAATTAAAATACCATCAGATTGGAGAGACACTTCAAAGTCATTTTTAATGTGGCTGAGAGCAAAGAGCAACATATAAGGTCATGATGCTGTAGTTAAAGCAACTTTTTTAAAGTAATGAGACACTGTTCAATTCCCTGGATGTTTCTGCGGATGAACAGCGCAATGGTGTGAGATTCAGAGTTCCCAGAGTTCAGTATTTTCTCTGTCAGTGAAGAAGTTGACAGCCCAAAGGCTTAACCTTTTTTCAATATTTACCAGCCTAGCGAGTTGGTAAGGTTCCTTAGACATTTGATTAAAAAATTATAAAAAGCTTTTACATCCTTTGGGTTCAGTGCAGATCAAAACTGGAAGGTGACTATACAGGGTGATGGAAGTGCGTTTAAAATGTCCACACCTGAATTTAAAAAAAAAAAAAAAAACCAAAAACAAAAAAGGGTTGGTTTGTTATATGAAGCCATTCCACAGTTTCTTGTGATTTCAAACAAATAAAATAATACTGTAAAAGTAGTGTCCATTTTTAGATGGGAAGTTTTCATCAAAGGAAAACTTTGGTAACAAAGCACTTCAGTCATGCACTTTCCTCTTTCCGGTATTTCCCACAACTACTTTGGAAGGGTGCAGCTTGGGGGAGAGTCATGACACTGAAATTTGCAAGCACTGTTTCCCAAGCCCTCCACCCCATACACAGTAAAAATGAGCAGTGCCCCATATCATGACAGTAATTACAGCAGAGAAACAGATTCTTCCCGAGCTGCTTTAGGCCTGAAGCACACAGAGGCGTGGGCTACTGTTGTTTGCTTTGCAGCTGCTTTCTGGCCAGGAAAGAGGAAGGGTTAGGTATGTGGCAGGACAGGCCCATACAGGAAACTGTAAATGGGAGCCACGAGGGGAAAATAAGCATAGGAAGAGGTTGTGAAAAAGGAAAGGAGATGCAAAAAATATGTTCATCCACAGATGTCAGGATGCAATATTTTTGAAAGCTGAGTGAAGTTAATGTGTGTAATTGAAATTAAAACTCTAGCCATTTATGATTTTCCAAAGCCTGAGATCAGGACACAATGTCCAACCTTTATCCAATGGCCTGTAGGTATCAGACTAATAGGGTTTTTCAGTTACCTGAAATAGGCAGAATTTGCTTCAGCAAAACATTTCATTAGAATTAAGTACACTATGTATTTTTTGTTAAAGCAAGGCTGTAATGTAGAAAGATGACTATGTTTTCATACACATTAAAATTGTGCTTTGAAAAAGTTTGTTATCACAGTATGTTACTGCACATACTACAAAAATTACTGCATTTCTCCAAACATAATTAAAATGGCCAAACCATGTTACATGTGAAAGGTAAGTGCAGATCCCTCAGGGATGAGGCACAACACTCAGCGAGTGAAAGCCTGGGCTTTATGGAAAGCGTAGCGTTACCACGGTGGGAGCCCCGGGACACTGATGCTAATCAAATCCACCCAGTGCAGTGGAGCGCTGCTCAGGAGTGAAGCTCAAGGGAAAGCACCGCAGGGGTGGATATTATAACTTGCACTGATTAACATATCATACATACGCAATGTTCTGTTTTGCTCATTAGCGAACTTACTGATGTAACGCAGGTGCTGTTGTCTGAATTCTGAGACCTGCAGCTGGCTGTCACAATGGCGCCTGTGCAGGAATATGACCAGACAACGGGGAAGTGGACGACCCTAGGTTACCATAACAAGGCAATAAGACATGCTTGGGACTCTGCATACTGGGGTGGAGAAGGCAAACTGTCCTGGGTTACCATAACAAAGTCTTCTCACATCCTGCAAGCAAAATTCTGATTTTTCACATGTAGACAAGTATCTTCTTCATCTAAAAAGAATATCATTGCTACTTTTAGGCTCCTGCCAGATTCCTCTGTCCTTTTTCACAGAAAGAGAAACTTCTGTTTCTGGTTTCCTGGGAGTATTTTAAACAGTTTATTTAATAGTGGGGGAAAAAAATCATTTAAAATATGTTATAGTTTAAAGATGCAAGAAGATGATCAGTAATGTGCAGTGGAACATGGGCTTCTACGTTTTGGACACACATCATATATCTTCTCATACAGCTGAAGATGTGAAGATTAAATGGTAGCTTAGCTCTCCATAAAGTAAGGCATGAGTTTAGTATTCCCTTGTTGTTTAAAAACTGTTCTGACAACAGAATGTGCAACAGAGAAAAACTTTTGGAAATCTGCAGGACAAGCCAAACATCTATGCATGTATAGAATAGACTATGGGAACTCATCTTCGTAGGAAGTCTAATTTGACCATCACTGTGTGGCCTAAACTGATAGGAATGCATTAATGGTATTCTAAATTCTCTGTCGTAAGCAAGTAAAGCTAGAGAAATAATTTTTGTCTCAGTAGTTGTCAAAGTTGGTGGGGTTTTTTAGATTTAATTATCTTTTTCAATAGAAAAAAAATGGCATAATAAAATTGTAACTAGACTTTGGACTGAGTTTTTTATCCCATTCATCTAAGGTCTGAAATATGTTTTTCACCAATTTCTCTCATTGCTACAAAACACATTATTTCTTCTGTTCTTCAGCACACAAAAGGACAACAGATTTTATCAACTGATAGAGTGATTGTTCCATTACTGGTGAAATCATGATGGGTTTCGGTACTGTATTGTGTTTGACTTTGTAGCTCTGAATCAATATGTGAACAAGTTAGTGTTTCCACACAAACAGAAATGTAAGTCTCACACTGAGTGCTGATACCAAGAGGTATTGAATGTCCCAGTTTCTGCTGGGTGAAGGCTGAGTGCACATAGCCCAACACTCATAGCAGCTCACGGATGGCATTTTGAATGTCTAAATGAAATTACTGCTTGGAGCAGTGCAGGAAGCATGAAACCAGCACTAACTTAAAACAATCTGCAAGGTGATGCTTTCTGAGAAATAGAGAATTGTGCATATGTCAGCCTGTTCCAGTAATAAAGTGTATTTTTCTATGTAGGAAGGACTAGTCATACCATGGGTCCAGACACAATAGAGCTGCTTGTGAAAGTAGTATTGCTTGTATTTGGCTTTGCCATTTCTTTTTCCATGAGTTGAATATCTGAGGAGAATTCTTGTTTGAAGTTGATGTAGCACACATCCTTCTGTCCCATATAGCTATACTATTTCTATATGTAATAGTGTAACAGTTATATGTAGCGCCCAAAACCAAGTACCCAAACCACACATAATATGAAATGATTGCCAGTACAGACACCCACGGCTGAATTCCATGCTCTGTGAAAGTTCAGAAGGAACTTTTTGAGAAGAAGTAATAGTTGGTATTTGAAATCATGGATTTGTTGGCATAGGATGGAATTTTACAAAACATACAGCACTGGCAAACTCTATTGTCCTTGAGGTCAGTGGGAAACTCTCATTGATATCAGCAGGAACTAAGCCAATGCTGAGCACTTTGAAAATTCCTCACTTAAACTTCTTTTTGATGGAGACAAGCTGTAGTGCTGCACAAAATTTACTAAGATGGTTTGTATATGTAAGCTATTTCTTCAATTATTTTCTTGAAGAAGTGATTACAGAGTTACTTAGGATGACTGGGAATGAGGCTAGAAAGACATGAACTGAACGCTGCCTTGCAAATGCAGATCATCCACCAGAGCACATAAAGGCATGTATAAAAATAAGCTCTCCTTGCTTCAATACTGCAACTTTAATACTCAGAACATTTTGGTTCCAAAGCATTCGGGGAAGAAACATGTGGCAGCCCTGCTGCCTACATGTCTCTTTACCTGGTACAGTAAAGACTCAGTAATCTCCCCCATTGTTTCTAGGCATGCAGTCAAAAGTCTTTAATAGCAGAGGGTCATTAGGAGTATGTCCCAGAGGGGCTCAGGGCAGTGCAGTGCACAGCACAGCAATAAATGTCTACTTTTTAATTTACTTTCATGTACTTCTTTTTCCTTTTGCTATTTATCATATCCCTCTACGTCAATCAAAAAAGACCAAGCTTTCACCATTAAAAAATTAATATGTAAGCTTTTTTCCCCAGGATTAAACATTTTGATACTTTCTTTTTTTTGCACCACCACTAATTACTGCCAGAGTACCGTGGTATTTTAGCTGTATGCAACCAGGCAGCTTACTCACACCAGTGATGTCTCCTGCAGTTTCTGAGGGGAATATCTTTGTATTCATAGCAATAACACCCAGCAACTGCAACAACCCAGAACTGCAGCTTGTAAAATCTATAGCAAGTGTAGACTTCTTGAGGGGAGCATGAATGCCACTGTTATTCGGAAGATATTACTTTGGCAGGCAGGCACTTATAAATACTTAAATATTTCCTTAAGAAGCACTGAAAAAAATAGGTTGCACTCCCATTTTGTACTTTTTTGCATTTTTGTTCCCAGCTCCTTGTGGTCAAAATGAAACCAGAGAAGATGGCAAAATAATCCAGCTACCTCCCTGCAAGACTGGAGCATGGATCGTTCCTGCCATCATGGCCTGTTACCTTTTAGTTGCAAACATCCTTTTGGTGAACCTTCTCATTGCTGTTTTCAAGTGAGTGACACATTGCCAAGTATGGACCTGGGGGGGGGGCTGGACATTATTCACAGCCTGAGAAGGCTGTGAAGGACAGCTAAGCTGAAGACTTTGGCTGAGATCAATTTTCAGAGGATGTGAAGGTGAGAGAGGGAAAAAGGCAGTACTTGTCTCCAGGGAATAAGGGAAATGCCAACTTCTTCACATTGTCTCATTTCCAAGGACAGCCACCCTGATGGGAATCAGGACAGAGAAGCCAAAAAATTTAAACTTCAGTTATGGCACCACTCACTCCCGATACGGAAAAGAATAATAAAAATTCTTTCCTGTCTCATTGGGTTCTTGTAAGACTCAGTAGTTTTACAGACCAGATGTACACAGTAGCGAGATACTTAGACATGGCTGATTGCGACTGTGCTTTGCTGAAGCACAAACTTATGAATTTATCTTGTTCTCCTTCCTCTTTTTGTGACAAGGAAACATTTGCCACTATTACTGCAATGTATCTAGTTATGCCACTTTCGTATCATCTTCAGCAAAGTACCCAAAACCATTTCAATCTGATGTTATTTTCCTCTTCTTGCCTTCTAGCAATACATTTTTTGAAGTGAAATCTATATCCAACCAAGTATGGAAGTTTCAAAGATACCAGCTCATCATGACATTTCATGAAAGACCTGTTCTCCCACCGCCTCTGATCATTTTCAGCCATATGACTATGATATTCCAACACCTCTGCTGCAGATGGCGGAAGCATGAAAGCGACCCAGATGAGAGGGACTATGGATTAAGTAAGCCTTAAACAATTTACAGAGTGAGACTTCCCAATGTCCTTGATAATATCTAGTGTTTGACATGAATGAAGGCTAAGTCTACCACCTTGATGACCTTTCCAGCAGAGAACTACTGTTAACTGCAAAAATCTTACCTGAATCAGTTTTATCTGCATTGCCCAACCTTTAGATCTACTCAGAACCTTAAATCAGGCCATGTCTTTCTGGGATTTTTTTTTATTGTGCTCCACTTTGTTCCTTCAAAGCAAAGGGGTTTCTCTTGCTGTTGCTGGAGGCCTGTTACTGCTGGAATTCTTCTTACAGTCCATCATACTTCCAGATCTGTTTTGTTTTCTGAAAATACAGAAGGAGCATTCCTACTTTTGGGCAAACACCACATACTTCCCCACAACACACTTTTTGGCTAGAGAAGATGAGAGATGGTAAGAAGCAGTTATTTTGTAGACACATGTTCTCTCCTTGAGACGGACTTAAACTGGAGGAGTAGTTTCCCCCAGTGCTTTAATATTAACTCCAATAAGCATGATGGAAAACCTGTCAGATTATTTCAATGACACTTTCTCTCCTCTTCTCTATCTAGTTCTTCAAAGTAGAAGATCTCCACCTCCGCCAGTGTATATGCCAGAGGCAGGGAGCTAAGGAAACTCCTCCCAGCATTAGCCCATGCCACAGCCCACTTCTCTATAAGAGCGAGCTGAAACTATGTGGTGGCACTGAAGGTGCAAGTGCAACCAAACTGCTCTCCTCCTACTCACATCACACTGTCTGCCACAGCCCTTGCTGCTGCCCGCAGATATCAGCTCTTGCCATGTCAAATAGATGCTGCAGTCCTAGCAGCCTGCTAACTTAATTATATTTGTATTAGGTTACAGGTGGGCTTTGGCTCCCACTGTCTCTCCAGGAGCTGACCAGCAGCTGTGTTTAGATCTCATGCAATCAAAACACATTCATGTTTGCTCAGCATTTGCCTACTTAAGTGTTTCTATCTCCAGAAGCATATATAATTGAAGCCACTAATTCAGTAATTAGCTGCATCTATCTGCTTTCATACTAAAATGCTAGATAAATTTGAAGCCTGCTTTTGAAAGTTTAGTCCATGAATTCCAGAGTAAAAATGTAGTTAATTTCATGTCTTTATCTTTGACAAATTCACATTTTCCCATTGTTTCCACAGAACTTTTCATAACCGAGGATGAATTAAAAAAAGTCCATGATTTTGAAGAGCAGTGCATAGAAGAATATTTTAGAGAAAAGGATGACAGATTCAATTCCTCCAATGATGAAAGAATCCGTGTCACTTCAGAAAGGTGCACTTTTTTTGTTTATTCTCTCATAAGTTGATCTGGAAATATTTTCTGTTACCATTCTCACCCATCATTTCTTTTTCTTGAAAAGGGAAACATTTGAGGCATTTTTTAAAGTCTTAACTAAAAAGTAGAGTGACAAAATTTTGGTGGTGAACTTCTTTCCTCTTTTTTCTTTTTTGATAAAACAGATGTTCCTCAAAGTTTTGAAAATGTGTGTTTTTAACCACTTGCATTAGAACAAAGCTGATGTAGTGAGAAACACAAATTATTCTTACGTTTAAGTTCTTAAAGCAGAACTTTAGGGCACAAGTGGTCAAAACACAATAGGAGAGTCTATGAGAGTTCCTCAATGAAAACTGCAGCTTTAGCACTGACCCACTAGCCATTCAGATAAAGAGCGAGCCTGTTTCAGGGTGGCCTTGCTAAGCAAGCTGATTTCATTGAAAGTGACAGGTATCTTGACAGTCCTTTAAAAGGAACTAGACATTTCACTTACAGCAGTGAAATGCACAGAGGACAAAGGTAATAGGTTAAGTTAGTGGAAGTTTCCAGTCTTAAAATTCATCAGTCCTAAAAATTCATAATTCTGTCATTCTGCTGTGGTGCTTATATGCTTTCATCACACAGCAGCTGAGCAACAGAGTTTAATTTTGAGAACAGTTTGTTGTTTGATTCATAGCACTGTTACTAATAAATATTTTAGGGTAATATCCTGTCAGTTATTCATAAAACTTATGAACTACTGAATACTCCATTCCCTGAATACTCCACTTTAACTGGAATAACAGAGGTCAGGTGAGCTGTCATTGTAATCAATTACACAGATACACACTCTTATACTTAATCTTCTAGCACTGCCCTTGATTTAGCTATGCCTAAAACACATTTTCTGTAGGCAAGGAAACATGCTTTTAATTTGGTTTTAAAATAAATCTATCCCAGAGCAGGATTAGCAGATATAATATCCTTTAATCATCAGCATTACTGAAAACAGCACTCCTAAAACACATATTTTAGAAAAGGGTAACAGGGGAAGCATGGTCAGGCGTGGAATGGCTTCCTTGTAAAGAACAGCCAAAAAATCCAGCTCTATTTTGTCTATAAGAGATAAATGAGGAATGAAGTGATAGAGGTCTATATAATTATGAATCTCTCCTGGAACAAGATACAGGGGAGAAACAGATTAATCTAGTAGGAGTCCAGGTTCAAAATAAGCACAAATAGGTGATTTTTCATGCAGTAAGTAGTGGAATAGAGCAAATTCTTAAAAGCTGATGAGGTCTAAAAGAAGCTGATGATGTTGGCTAGAAGTCTACATGGGTTCAAGACAGACTAGACAAGCTTCTGGGAGAGAAATCCAGTAGGGACTGCTAAATACATAGAGATCATACTGAGCCCATGAAGCTCCTGAGCAGAAAATGTTGAGGTTGGATACTATGGGGGGGGAATTGCAGTAAGGCAGTGGGCTAAATGGATCTGTGGTCCAACTGAGTACTGGTTTTTCTTGTGTTCTGATAGTCCACTGGTCAGAGAACTAACCTGAAAATCGCAGATGCAGGTTCAAATCTCTTTTCGGCCATAGCTTTCGTTTTGGTGGCCAAGGAAAGAAAAGGTCTATTTGAAGTCTCTGTAAATAAGAAGTGATCCAGCTGGGACCTCCTCTGCCTTAGTGCTCTACGTCCTTGAAAATGAATACATAACAGTCTGCCTTTGCACTCTGTGCTGGACCTGTTATATAGGAAAATATCCCTCATCTCTTTTTTAAATGAACTGTTTAAAGCAGCTTGTTCCAGAGGAGAGTTCATGATTATAAATCCTATATGAAGATAAGCACCTTAGCCTCACAGAGAAATAGTTGTTTGAAAACCTGTTTATCTTAACCAGTAATGTAATGTGGAAACCAGCATGCCCCAGCTCTGCAAGAGAGACCCAGGTCTCCCTTAAACAACCCCATAGGGCACAGAGGCCACTCTGGGACCCAAGCACGCTACTTGGACTTGCAGCAATGAAATCCCAGGTGAATGTGGTTCTCATCTCCTAATAGCTCTCTTCTTGCCAAACCAACTGCAATGCTCTACCACACAAGGCAAGTGCAAAGACTTCAAAGATCTGAAAAATACTTTAAAGATGTTTGAGGAATCAGGACTAATACACAGTTTAAAAACTGGTGCCTAGGTCTGTCATTTTGCCTGCAGTTATGGCCAGGGAAGTATCCCTTGAAGTGTTCTTAATCTAAAATACCAAACTTCTTTTTTCTAACCTGTGGAACATTGAAATATTTAAAATCCAAATTTGCATTTTATAATTTACGTATAGAGATGTCTTTGTACAATTAACAAGATCTAAAGCGAACAGAGGAGATGCAAGACTACAGTTTCTCTTCCAGTATGCAATCATTAGCCTGTAGTAGTAGACCAAGCACAATACCTACATGATAGCCATGAGATACCAGCTTAATCATCTGTCCAATTAAGTCAGCTTTACATGGTGTAAAATTGAATCAGAAAGCCCTGAAAAATTGAGTGAAGTTCCCCCCAAAGATCTTCAGTTTGCAGGAAACTGAGGATGCTGTCAAGCTCAAGGAGAAGGAAGGTCACATATGGGACAAGCCCTGTGTGACACACCTGCATCTGGACCTGAACCTGGACTGCTCACTGCCTTCGCTCTCCTCCACATGTTTGTGATGCACTCACCTCTTGCTTCAGGAGCTCCTACATGCAGCCAGATTTATCAGAGTGCCCCAGGTCCTGCTTGGAGGAAGAACCATTGCACACTGCAGGTGCAAAGCCTGGTATACTTGGAAGAGGGAATAGGGGGCTAGCACTGGAAGGAAACAGGAGATGGGAACAGAGCCTTGCTTTGAGGCTCAGCCTAGGTGGGTTGCAGAGGCAGGAAAATAAAATAAGAGATCCTGTTTCTTGCTGCATTGACTTGGGTGTAACTGAACATGTTCAGCTAAGCAGTTAGTGGCTGTGCTGCGTCAGGACCACAGCTACTTGTCTGACTCACCTGCAACAAACTGCAGTTTTATCCTCTCATCTTGGACTAGTCCACCCTGGCATCCTGTGGGGCCTGTCTTCGTTCAGCAATCACCTTACTTCTCTTGTAATGAAGAACTCCCCAGAGGTGTGCAGATTTGGTGTCACCACACAGAAACTCTCCTTTACTTGACCATTTCCCATTCAGAAATTAAAAGTGTGAAATGACACTTGATGCTGGCCTTCCCTGACCCCAGGTACTAAGTGAGTTGGAGAAGTAGCTCACTAGCTAGGATCTCACATGGGCACATAGAAACAGCAGCAGGTTAGTAATACACATCAGAGGAAGTGATTAACTAAGCAGAAGAATGCAAAGTAGTACAAAGCTGTGTTTTCCTTAACTGCATTTATCAGGTTAGGCAAATCTTGGTGAATCTCCTGGAGATCCATGAGGAAAGTAAAGTTCAAGAAATTCACTTAATTGCAGCAGAAGAATCACAACTTTTCCTGGAGAGTTTTCCTTTCTAATCACTGTGAAACTCAGTGGCACATTTTGACCAGCACAGAGACATGCATAATATGATCAAAAAAGACTGCCCTATTTTTCTTGATCTGGCATGAAGCCACTAAAACAATCTCTTCAGTAGGCATTTTTTTCCATATGGACAGGTCTTGACTCTTTAAACCCCCATGCAAAACTTCTTATGGATTCCAAAGGGAGCAGGGTTCACATCCTAACAACATTTAAAAAGTAGCCAAGCTGGTTGGAGTAGATATTTTCTTTGGTACTATATGGTGTCCATTACTACAGCATTTTTTTTGCTGTGCAATTGCTCTAACAGCATCTGTGTGAATGAAGACATATTCTCTTAATTTCAGAGAAGGCAGGCTGAAGAGCATAAAAATAATTTTGGGTTGTTAAAAGAGCTGCTACTGAGCCTACCAGATCCAGCCACATATGCATAGAGACAGTAAGAAAGGTCTGTGAATCCAGCAGACTCTCTCTGTGGTCACAAAGGGTTTAGTGGTCTTAGGCTCCAGATGGAAATGAAGCCAGGACAATCCAACGTTCTTAGCCTGCAGAAATTACCATGTCTGGGAAAATGGGTTGGCTACTTGCATCAGCTATGCTTTACAAAAGGATGTCAGGCAAAATACCAATAGCCTGTTACAGGCTTGGGAACTGCTGTTTCATTTAGATAAAACCATTCTACACTCACCTACAAGCAGGGTGGGTACCCCTGTAAGTGACTATCAGTGTCAGTGTCTTTGCACCAGTTGAGAGGGATTTAGAAGTATAAATTATGCCTTAAAAATGGACATAGGTCTAAAAAAGGGACATGTGAACCTAATTCTAGCATTCAATTAAGAGTTCTACTTCCCAAAAGAGTGGCTTGCTCCCATTAAATTATTTATAAACAACTGATGTGCAAAGGTTAAAAATAAATATAACCAAAATAAATACCAGCAAAAGTGATCATCTCCCAAACTATAATTTAAAAGGTTCATCATAGGTAATATAAAATCTTTGCCAGGTTCCCAGTTCTGACCTTCTATTTTTTTTCCTGATTACTGAATATTGTCTTCAGATAGTCTGTGTTTGTTTCACTCTTAGAAATTTTTTAGCTTCAGCAGAGTACAGCTGATGCACATTTTACATGTAGCCTCCTCTTTTCCTGTTCTCATTGCCGTCTGTTAGGATGGTTTGGCACCTTCTCATACTCTGGATAAATCTTGCTGTAATGAAAAGCTCAGGTGCAAAGTAGACATCATACGTGGGTTTATACCATCTTCAGTATTTATGGAAAAAAATCTAAAGCAAAACCTGGGCATTCTCATTTAGAAATAGTGTTTTAATTCAAAACTGTTCTTGAAGGAAATACACCTCTAGCTATCTATTCACTGAGTGCAAGATTATCCAGGAACATAGAAAACTTCACTTATTAAAACATTTTAAGGACCAGATTATGACTGTGTTTCTCCAGAACATATCCTCTTATGTCCACAGTGTTTGGCTGATGTGATTTTATCATGTTTCTAGTAGGGTTACTCCCAGAGAATGGTGCTGTTCTGTGTTATGAATGGCTGCAGAATTGAACATCAAATAATAAGAGAACATTACAATAAGAGAATATCACTAACTGAAAGAATGAATATTTGTTAAGAAATCTGAGAGTGGCCATATGCAATATATATAACAAAAGCTGACTAAATTCAGCTAATAGCTTTGGGTTTGGAGGAGATCATCATAACTCAAGCTTCATATTTGTGATTAAAATTATATAGTCAGTGCCCATCCGGTGTAAATACATATATGTACTTCCCAGTTATCCATGCCTGTCTCTGGTTATCCCTGTTTTCTGAACTCAGACTGCACTATCCTTATCTTGTTGAGTTTCTATATAAATTTCCCACAGCTATCAATGCAATCACATCTGTGATTACTTCCAGAGCAACCAAAAGAGTACGTAACTCAAAAGTCTCTCTTCGTTTTGGCCACCAGTCTTACAGTCTGTACCTCTGGCAGTAGGTAACAGATCATGTTTAGGGAAGGCAGAACAAATATACGAATGTGTACCAGCCAGGTATGACTCTAGGTTCACCTTGGTGTTCATTAGTTGTGTTCTGTGGCATTGCATAGCTCTCACATGAATGCAGGATGCACAACTTATCTCACTATGGATGGTTCTATTCATATTCCAGATACAGATATGTAACTGGATGTGTTTGTATTAAAAATTACTTCACTTGTGTACATCTCTCAAAGCAAGGGTAAGTGGAGGGAGAGGAAACAACAAACCAAACCAACCAACCAAAGAAAACCCAACCAACACTCTCAATTTAGCTGTTACAGAGTCATTCCAGTTCTTCGGTAACTTTTGCTGGGGTGAATGTATTTTGTTGGTAATAATCCGAGCTTTCTCAAGTAATATCCAGGAGGTTTCTCAAAAGGTTCCATATGTCTCATAACCCTAAAATTGTGATGTTATATCTGTCCATCATCTTGGAGCGGTTGTTACAGAATATGAATGTGTGATGAGGCACTGAATTACTAGCTGATAAATATTTGAAAAGTATTTTTTTAATATAAAATAGCAGTTTAGATAACTAATAACATAAGGGAAAATTCAACTGCTTCCCATATAAACTGCTTTCTTGCTATGGAGTTTTATTTTGTGCTTGCAATAACATTGATCTGGTTTTTTTGAGAAGCTGATAGAACTAGAAGTAGACTGATACCTAAATGGTAATGAGTAGAATGAGATTCTTCAAAACTAGCAGTTCATTTCTTAGCAGTAATTACTTGATTGTTCATCTATTGAAGTCTGATGACAGCAATACAGTTACTGCTTCACATTTTATTTGCTGTGTTTGTGCTTTCAAAACTCATGATCTTAAACAGAAAAAGCCCATATTTCACAGCAATGTGAGATTTGATGTAGGGAGTGGTGTCACACTTTTCCCCCTCCTCTCTCCAGGCAGGTTGCTGTTGCTCATCACCATGAGGCAATCCGACCTCAGTGTTTTACCAGCTATAGTTCTGTGCATTAATTAAGAAGGCATTAATGCTGCCCAGTACTCATTCCTTGCCAAAACCTGGTTTTCTTCTGGGCAAATAAGAGTGTTTATGGTGTTGCCAGTTTCAGGTCACTCATCCTGTTGGAAAATCAACTACCCATAGCAGAAGTTTATATTTATCTCATCAGAAATCCTGGCTATGATTGAAAGGATGCCTATTAACATTTGAGTATGAATTGCACTAATGGACAGACAGTAAGAGACTTGTGAAAAGTGTGGAAATCCTGCCATTTGGTATTTGTCACTTCTCTGCACCTTTTTCAGTGTCTACAGGACTGGGGCAAACCAGCACTGTAAACTTTAAAATCAGACAAAGATAGCTATATAAATGTGTTGCTTTTAATACTTCTTTGGCAGATAGTGGAGGTCCCTGGTCTACCCTAGGGACTACAGCCAGAGAAAATAATTATGAGAAGAAAATTCATATGTGCTACAGGCAATTTCATTGTGTAAAATTAGAGGACTCCATATAAATCCCTCAGCAGAGACATTTTAGAAGCTAGAAAATTGAAATGGTTGAAAGCCACTGGCATAAATTGGTACACAATTCACCTTAAAGTCAAAAGCTTTTTAAAATGAGACAGATCAACAGTGTAGAACAGATATACTGAAGTTTAAATTAGGATCACACATTCAATTATTATCTATTAATACTTTAATCTAACTTTATATTTTTTATATTATAATAAGTAGCTAATAAATAACTTTAAAATCCATCATTTCAATCCCTAAACTATTAACACTGACTGCCCAAAGCACAATCACGGTAATGGAGCAGTCTTAGTGTGTGTACCCTTTTGCAGGGCGTATCTGGTTCAATCAGTGTCCTCCTCCTTGCAGTTTTCATGCATAATTTACTTGATATTACCTACATTCAATACAACAGCTGATATTTATTTTTCCTATATATCTGAGCTAAAAAATTAATCAGAGAACAAAGAAACTGTCTCCTTAGGTCCACATATCA
>VZZY01025001.1:0-14180 GCA_013400335.1 Eurystomus gularis | reverse complement strand
TGTAAATCTGGGGTGAAAATCAAAAAAAAAAAAAAAAGAGGGATGGTACCCACCTTCTGTGGCCTTTTTCCCACTTTCATTACTTCATCTGTTTCTGTGGCATAAGTGGGGACAATGTCATGTGGCATCTGCTCTAAGTGCTATTCATTCATAACAACATAATTATAAATTCTGGCAACAGAGAGGCAGCAAATCATAGTAACATGTCTGTAATAACCCCTGTCCCTGGGACAGGGCACACCCAAAACACCCTCTATGTTATGCAGCAGACACTCTGGTTTAAACCACTGGAGGAGTTTCCAGAATGAGTGGTATTTGTTTGCTGAACCTCTTTTAGCAGGGTTTTGAAGCATGTGAGGTGGTATAGATTGTTTTGGTGACCTATTAGCTGAACATCACTGCTTTGTAGAAATTAACCTGTTTATTCTTCCCTTTTTTAAGGGTAGAGAACATGGCCATGCGACTGGAAGAAGTAAATGAACGAGAGCACTGCATGAAGGCCTCTCTACAGACTGTTGACATCAGACTTGCTCAGCTGGAAGATATGATGGGACGAATGGTGACTGCCTTAGAAAAACTGACTGGCATAGAGAGAGGTGAGACAACCAAGATACGATCCAGGACCTCATCCGACTGTACTGATGCAGCCTACATTGTGAGGCAGAGTAGCTTCAATAGTCAGGAAGGAAATACTTACAAACTTCAAGAGAGCATAGATCCCACAGGAGAGGAGTCCATGTCCCCAACATCTCCTACAATCACACCTCGCATGCGAAGCCACTCTTTCTATGCAACAAATATGAAGGACAAGTGTGGGTTGGAAAAGTTTGAAAGCATTTTTAAGGAAAGATCTCCAAGCCTGCATCGGGCTATCAGTTCACACTCAATAGCAAAAGAAGGAAAGGTTCCCTTAGCCCCTACCAGCACTTTGTCAATTGCCCCAGACTCCAGAAGGCCTTCGTCTTGTATAGATATCTATGTTTCTGCCATGGATGAGATGCATTCTGACACAGAGCCTCTCGAGAGCTCTATAAATATTCTTGGTACCGGAGATGCAGCTCTTCAGGCTCACATAGCCTCTTCCATTTTAGCTAACAGTGCGTACATTAGCAGTACACCTGGTGAAAAAATTTCTGGGAGGAGCCTTGATTACGAAGAAACTTCTGGAATAGAAACAAGAGCATTTTCTTCAGACTATTCACAAATCACAGATTGCCAAATCACCTGGGATTCAGACCCTCCCTTGTATCACACTTTAGAGCGATCTAAAAGCAGTCGTTATCTGGCTACAACTCCATTTATTCTGGAGGAAACGCCAATTGTGAAATCTCACAGTTTTATGTTCTCTCCATCTCGAAGCTACTTCAGCAGCCTTGGCGTGCCAGTCAAAACAGCAGAGTACACAAGTATTACAGACTGCATAGACACAAGATGTGTGAGCGCTCCCCAGGCCATTGCAGAGAGGGTCAGTTTCCCTGGAAGTCTTGGGGGCAAAGTGGAGGACTTGGGATGCTGCCACCCAGAGAGAGAAGCTGAACTAAGCCACCCAAGCTCTGATCATGAGGATATTGAGGCCAAAGACAAGAAGGGGGTCCCTTTATCACCTCAAGATGGCAATACTAAAAGAACTCTGGCCAACAGCATCCCACTTCCAAAAATAGAGCGGGCCAACAGCTATTCTGCAGAGGAGTCCAACATGTTGTATGCACAGCACACACGGAAGAGCTACTCTATCAGTGACAAACTTGACAGACAGAGAAATGCAACAGGCCCACGAAACCCCTTCCAGAGGAGTAAGTCCTCCAGGCCAGAGAGCAGAGGGGACAACCTGTCCATGAGGAGATTGTCAAGAACCGGAGCCTTCCGCAGCTTTGAAAGCAAGCATAGCTAGGCCTAGACAAAGCTCACCGGCAGTGTAAGGGTCATCTGCTCTCCGGTCCATTTTTCTCAGAAGAATTTTAAAAACCCCTCACGTCACCCCATGTCAGCTCCAGCTGGCATTAGCCACTGGTCAAGGGAGCACATTGTCAGCCTCAGCATTGCCCACTGAGCTACTGCATCTTGACCCAGTTGACAATTGCACTTAAGGAAAAAGGGAGGGATGAAAGCTTTAAAAGACTTCCATAAACAACAGGAATAACAAGCCCCTTTTATGAAGTCACAAGAAATAAATGAGTAGGTTCAGAAATCTGCCTTTTATTAGAAGGCATCCTAAGATCTTTGATCATTAGTCAAGTTTTTAGGATGCCCGAATTAACTGGCAAAAAGAGAGGTACAAATTAGATGTTCTAAACTTCAATCATTACTTCTTTTTCATCTGTTTCACCGTTGTGATGACTGATGAAAAGCATTTGTTATTTCTGTAGGAACTGGCAGCAAACAAACCTAAAGTCTCCCAAATCCCTTGCATCCCACACTTGTGGAAATGAAGAAAGATGAACAAGATAACAACCATAACATTCACTCATCTCTTTTTGTATCAACTTCTAGTGCCACAAAAACTTTATATTTTCAAGAGCAGAAAGGGAAATGAAAAGTCTTTTGTACTGCAACTTAAATGGAGGAAGAATTTATGTTAAAAATATCAGGTGATTTCCTGTATAAAACAGGCATTCTAGATTCTAGCACAGCTGAACAAGCTCAGGATGAATGTAATTAAGCGGAATAGTATATATTTATTTTTTTACCACATTTGTCATCAATATGTTGTCTCACTAAATCAAAGCATGTGATGGAACAGTAAGAACAGGGTGATTAGAGCAGAGCACAGTAATGTTACCAGGTTCTCACTGCTCCATTTAATTATGTATACAAATTGGGGAGATTTGTCCACCAGGCTGCTACCACATTCTTTTTGCTGTTACATTTAAGCCACTGATTTTTGGCATCATTTCCTCACCTAAAAATATTCACCTTTTTTTTTCCCAAACATTTCAAAGTATACAAGATTTATCAAGCAGTCTGAATCTTGATTAATGCTATTAGACTGAAGTTGCTTAAGGGAAATGTTCTTGGCAGAGGACTGGAAAACACTGAAAAGTACATATGCTTTTAAGGTAAGTTAAAGAACCAAAGTGAAGCTGCAGATGTCTGTAAATAGCAAAAGCCATCAGTTGTGACTAGGCTTCCACTGCTCAGCAGCGTGTCACACCACACGCATTTTAGTAGGAGAAAGTAGTACAGTTAAGGGTTTTGGTTGAAGGCAGTCATCATGACGCTGCCCCCACCCATGTTCCTAAGGTTCCACAATGTCAACCAGAGTTTCAAGCATCTCATGAGAAGATATCACAGTGGTCACTGGTGGAAGGGTGTGGCAGATAGGAAAAGGGTGGAGAAGCATAAATTCCAACTGGATCAAAATTTCACGTCCTTTATGAAAGCACAACTTTTAAGCTTGTAATGAGTTGAAGCTAGTGCTATTAAAAATTAAAACATCTCTACAATGACCAACACCTGTGTAGAACCAGCTCCTTCTTATTATTAACAACAAACATACGTGAGTGGGGTACATACTTCCCATTATTTACATGGGAATTATCTTCCAAATCTCTAAGGCAGCTTTGAAGATGCAGGCTGATATTTTCTCACTGAGATCTCACCCTGGGAGACTCTGAGCACCATATGAGAGCTAAGACTGAAAGGCAACAAATCCAGACATAAAAATAATCATTAGCCTCAAGAAAAGAGGCAAAGGTGAAAATATTTAGGTACCAAGTCACTACGCTGGAAAGTTCAGGAAATAAAGAAATGCAGCATGAGGACTTTAAGCACAATGTGTTTCATACTTCCTGCACCAATGCGTTCCTTGCTTTCTTCTATTTGATCAGGCTTTCAATGAGCTGAACTCCACCAAGACACCGTGTTTATGCAATTGCCTTGCAGTCCATGTGCGGCATTACGGTCACATGGCAATACCGAGAAAGGTCAGAAACCTTTCTGTGCATTATGAAGCATGCTTGTGACAGGCTGATTGTTGAACAATAGCAAAACACCCAGGGGCAAAGGAACTTGTGTTTAACAATCTGCTTCAAATGTGCCAACTTTTGTTAGCAGCCTTTTCCTAAGGCTTCTCCAAATCTATGTATCTATCCTTGGTGAGTAGAGGGGGATATTCTCACTTTGTTTTCTTTGTTACTTTTACGAATGTCTGCTAAAACTGTCCATGGACTCTTCCACTTTCACCGTATTTCTGGCCTACTCTAGAGGAACTTCAGGTTCATTAGAAACTCCTAGAAACAACGCTTAGTGAATTAGTTCAAGGCATAGGGCTCTCCTCTGGGGTAGATTTCATTGCTTAGTTTGTCAGGGTAAAGGAATTTGCCAAACCCAGAAGCTGTATAAATGTTTAGAATACAGCACTTTATTGATCTGGAGCACACATTCCAGGTAAAATTAAACAGGACACTTTATTTACCTCTTTAAATTTGCCATTATATATAAAATGTAAATTCAGATATTAAAAGTGTGATTGCAAGATGTCAGAACACTACTTTTATTGAATGTTTCCCATTTATTCTGCAATGTGGTGTCTATAGAATATATTATGATGGATGTTAGATTCTTTTGTCTTCACCTGTTTTTTACACATTGCATCATACTGCTCCTTTTTGAATTTGATGGTAGAACACTCATTTCTTGCAATGGGACCAGATTTCCCACTCCCGATATTATGACCATTTAGTGAGAGTAGAAATCTTACCATCCATCATCATGTAGCTATAGCATGTGCCATATGACATATTCTGTATCAAAGGATAGCTTATGAAATAGATATATATACACACATATATACATATCTCCCATATATAAACCAGTATGGTTGTGACATGTGGTAATATTAGTGAACGTTACAGGACAGTTTTAATATCACATTATAAGGTCTTGTTTGTAAATCTGTAACATTCAATAAAATAGCACATGTTGCATCAAGCATTATAAGTTCCACTATCCAATTATTAGCTTACATATGGAATATGCATTTCTGGTCACTGTGTGTAAGTTTGGTATGTTTCACACATTTCTCTGTATAGCTCCACTTAAATGTCTGTATGAGCTGATGTATAAACCTCTAATGAGCCACTGTGGGCTGCAACAGGTGAGTTGTGGTAGTGTGAAAGATGAACTGGCATGTTATGCAAAAGATTATAAGATAAATGAACTTTATTAATATTTTGAAACTCAACTGAACTTAGTTGTTTGTTTACATATGCTGGCCGACTGAGGAAGCGGTGTACAGTATTTTATAAATATTTTCCTATAGTAATTCGTTCTGTTGTTTCCAGTTTAAGTGATGCTATTCTGCAGTTGGGGTATACACTTGTCCTAGGTATTGGATTATAGCACATTATTCTTTCACAATAACAGTGTGATATGACTGAAGTAGTTTATCTTCCTTACAGTCCTGTCTTTTTTTGTGTCAATGAAAATGCATGCATTGTTCCATGAGTTTCTTTGGACTACTATGAGACTTAACATTTTGCTATTGCCTGCCTGTAAAGATGAATCCAGTTAGGAATGAATTCAAGCTTTTGGATGTTTACATTATTTCCATTACGTTTGATCTTTAGCAAAGTGATTTTTTAATTATTTTTAAATGAAAATTGTATTTTATGAAATTGAAATATTCAACACAAAATGCGAACCTACAGCAGTGCTCAGACATTTGGCTCTCTCTTTTTTTGGAAGAGATAAGGTGCTACATTATTGTTCTTAGCACAAGTGCCAGTTAACAAATGGCAGTGAGGGGATAATTTGAAAATATAATGAAAAACCAAAACATCCATTCATCCACATAAGGAAATCCCTCTGGGCTCCAAATATAGATTGCTTTTTTTTTTTTTTTTCATTTTCCATTTATAGATTTTTGGTAAAAACAAATGATTTGTACCTTTTGTGGAATGGATAGCCTTTTGTCAGGGGATAAATATCTTAGTTAGGTATATTTTTTGTATGAGAAGAAAATGATTTGTTTCTTAGAAACTGTCAGCGCATGGAAAATGCAACTACACAACTGCTCAAAAAAAGTGCTGGTAGCAGCACACAGCCTTAGTCCAATGACTGCAGTCAGAGCAAACAAGTATCTGTCCTGAGAACAGAAGTTATCAAAGATATTACCTTAGAGTGAGCCAGTGAAACAAAATTATCTGTAAACTCATGGTGCAAATTCTGAAAACAAGCATAAATGTCTTGTTGTGTTGCTCAGGTTATATACTTAAGAGGATCTGATAATCACCAGAAGGGAAAATGTGAGCAGGTCATTCCTGGATTTCCCTAGGAATAGTTAAGTAGTTGTGACATCTGCCCCCTGCTTAAAAATAATAGTATATTTGCATTTTTGCACAAATATGCACAGTTGTTTCAACAAAAGCCACATTTTCAGTTCTGTTAAAAGATACCAGGTATAGATCACCTTCTTCAAAAGAAACGGGAAAGCTTCCTAGCATAAATTTTCCTTCATCCACCTCAAATAACAGCACAGTCCAAACTGGGCAGAAGCAAAGTGCTGAGGGTGTCTGCTTACCTAACAAAACCCTTCATTCCACTAGATGTATTCACTGGCCTTGCCACACATAAAAGCAGTAATGTTGAACGTGGAAGGAGTGAGTTTCTGCACCCCAGCAGAGTTATCCCACTTTATAGCAAATCACAGGGTGAACACTACAGGTCACACAGGCTTCTCTTCTCCAAAACTGACTATGATTATGGTCTTACCAATGCTGGTGCAAATCTGCAGAATATCCACTGATTTCAGTGGGGTACTCTGACTTTGGTCAGAGGATGGATTTGTTCTGCATTTCTAACTCTATATTACTTTGAGTCATGGGACGGATTATCCTAAGCTGTCATCAGGTGGGAAGTCTAATGACTGAGGTATTGAGCCAGACTGGTAATGAAACAGTCTCTAACCTTTTAATTTTTGCTGTGTGCTTTCAGATCTCTTGTTGAGCCACACAGTACTTATTTCAAAGAACTGTTAGGAAAAAATGTTTGATTATGAAATTGCTGCTGTTTCTTCTGCAGGGAAGTGATAACTCTTGTTTATTTTAGTATTTGGTAGGGAAAGGGAAGGGACAGAAGTGGGAATTGGCTGTGAAATACAATTTGATGCCTGCACAAGAGTAAATTGTGTTAAAGTTATATCCTACTTCCACCACTGCAGTTGTTGTACATGAGGAGAGTCTATATGCTGCTACTGCTGTCTGGAACAGTGTTTGCAATATACTATACTAATAGCTATTTAATCGTTTATTATTTGGGCTATCATTTGTAAGTGTATAACAATCATTTATAAAGGGAGAAAAATGATTAAAACGTCATTTTAAACAAATTCCTACTAATATGAAGCTTTTCAAGTATGATTTGTCTAAATGTATATCACTAGGGAAAATGGTCCTTTTCAAAGGTCTACTGGATTCACAATGCACTTTTAGACTGTGTTTAGATACGTAATAAAAAGCAGAAGTTGGCAATTACTACAGTAGAACTTTCTGAAATTTCTGTAACAATTGTTTTGCAATAAAAAAAAAGAGATGTAGTTCAAAAAGTCTCTTCTTACTGGAGCACTTCTTTACAGTCATTTTCTTTCAAAGCATTGTAACAATGCAATGACAGCTGCTTTTCTCTAAGATCTCTCACTACTCTAGTTCTAACTTTACAGCTTTAAGGAAAAGGAAAGGGTTTACACTATTGTGCACAGAGGTGTTCAATGTTGTAAGTTATTTCCACCTCTGAGATCAGGTGTCATTCAGGTGTTCCTTATTCTGGCCAAGTTTGAACCAAGACACACATACTTCTCAATGTGTTCATTTTAAAGGGGGGAATAATTTCTTTTATTTGTAGCTACCATTTCAGCAAGGGGGGGAAACATAAGCGTTGATTGCAGATCCTCTCTAAATTGCTTCCACGTACACTGGAAAAAAACATGCTCCTTTGTATGGCAGTCTCCCCAGATGGGTGGCATTGCTGGCTCTTGTAGCTAAAGAAGGTTCATTAAAAACAAAGGGCACTAAGTAATCCAGTCGTGCCTATGACCTCCTCTGAACTAGTATCTCACCTTCTTCAAGAAAGAAGTCATTGTCTCTCTCTTCACACAGCTACAATCAGCTCTGATACTTCCTCACAAAAAAAGCTGAAAAAAAGGCACTGATACAACGTAAGTGAAGGTCAGGATATGCTGCCTCCACAAATCAGCCTTCACTGAGATAATAACGTCTTTTAGCTAAATGCAAAAGAAACACAGGAAAGAAATATCTGATTGAATAAGAAAGCTATCAGATACTCCAAACAGTTCTGCACAGATCAGTCCCACTTCAGGAGAGGAATGGTTCAGAGACGTGTTCTTTACTTCAGATTTCTGAGAAGGAAATGCTAAATTCCTTAATCAGATTTTATCTAATCCTTTCTCAGGGACTGCCATTCATTGAAGACTACTGGAGCTTTTAAAAAAAAATCTGTGCCACACAGTTGTCATTATGCTTCTTTCCAGGTAACACTCTATTTCTGGTCTCCCTGGGATTTTTCCACAGTAACAAACTTCACCTAAATTCAGCCAGTTAGTAAGTGCTGGAAAAAAGCAGTAGTGCCACCCTTGATTTTCATTCCCCTGAGCTCCAGTCCCATAGCCTTTAGAGCACTGGTCTAGTCTCTTTTAATCTCATTAGCACATAATGGCAAAGAACTCCATTTAACATTGACAATGGCAGTCACCCCTCATTCATATCCTCATGACTCAATACAGCAAGAACTTGAAAGTTACAGCAGGCCTTACTGTCTTTACATAGTAAGCTCAAATTTCACCCTGTTTGTATTTCTGGAACAGCAAAAAACTTACAAAACCCCAGGATTTCATTATTTTTATATTCTCATATAACTGATTGCAGGAACAAATACGGTATATTTGGATCGTATTTTTGGGAGGCAATAATGACGAACATTATCTGAGAGAAGGTCATTGCAGTATGTGAAATAACAGTAACATGAACAGTTATAGACATCCACTGCAGATGATACAGGCTACTGTTACAGCGAATTATGGGTAGAAAAAGAACAGCAGGAACTGCCCTTGTCAGTCTGGATTTCAAAACAAGAAGTTCAACAGGTGTACAAACAGTTGGAGAGACCACTTCCCAAAACTTATTTTTTTTACTTCACCTTTCCTCACTTAAACATGTAGCCAAATGTTAAAACATTCACATGCACACCACTGAATCAACCTGTAGAGGTGACAGAATTACCCTCACAAAATATTCCAGTGGTTTTTGTTCAGTATGCAAGATGAGAATTTTCCTAACAAGCTTGAAAAATAACATATCAAGGCTCTGAGGACGTTACACAAAATGTTAACACAGAATCTTTTTTTTGTCTTCCTCTTGAGGCCCCTTCTCTTTAACATCTTTATCAATGATCTTGATGACGAGATTGAAGACACCCTCAGTAAGTTTGCAGATGATACCAAGTTAGGTGGGTGTGTTGACCTGCCTGAGGGTAGGGAGGCCTTTCAGAGGGACCTGGATAGGCTGGACCAATGGGCCATGGTCAGTTGTACGAGTTTTAACAAGGCCAAGAGTCCTGCACTTGGGCCACAGCAACCCCATGCGAAGATATAGACTTGGGGAGGAGTGCCTGGAAAGCTGCTCCTCAGAAAGGGACCTGGGGGTGTTGATTGACAGCCGGCTGAACATGAGCCAGCAGTGNACTGTGTTCAGTTTTGGGCACCACAGTACAAGAGGGACATTGAGGTTCTGGAGAGGGTGAAAAGAAGGGCAACCAAGCTGGTAAAGGGTCTTGAGGATGCCTTATGAAGACCAGCTGAGGGAGTTGGGGTTGTTTAGTCTGAGAAAGAGGAGGCTGAGGGGTGACCTTATTGCTCTTTACAACTAGCTGAAAGGGGATTGTAGGGAGGCAGGTGCTGACCTCTTCTTACATGCCACAACTGACAGGGCAAGAGGGAATGGTTTTAAGTTGCATCAGGAGAGGTTTAGGTTAAACATTAGGAAGAAATCCTACACCAAAAGGATTGTCGAGGACTAGAACAGGCTGCCCAGGGAGGTGGTTGAGTCACCGACCCTGGATGTGTTCAAAAGCCGTCTAGATGAGGTGCTCAGGGATATGGTGTAGAAATGGTCTGGTAGAGATAGATAATGGTTGGACTTGATGATCCTGAAGGTCCTTTCCAGCCACAGCAATTCTGTGATTCTGTTATTTGAATGATTACAAAAAATTCAACTACCAACATAGCATTTCACTATTCACTAATGAAAATCCTGAAACTGAAATTGCATCTTTAGCAAAAAATCAGTCTTCTGGAAATGTAAGTAAAAAACAATAAACCTGATTGAAGAATTACTTTCTTCAAAAACTCCTTAGAAGTATTAGTCACAAGTCTGAATTCTAACCCACAGCTGCTGAACTACAATAACTGCACTGTAATTTGGGGGGGGAGCAGGCAAGGGGAGGGCAAATGGGGAATAGGGAAAGGAAAACATGAACAATAGATCCTAAAAGTCACATCACTCTTACTATATATGGCTAGATCCCACCTTTTTTCCAGAGTGGATGCTTGGGGAACTATACCATAGCTCTGCAATAAGTAATAGGGTTAGTTCATGATTAACCTATTTCTACTGCACTATCTATTTTGCTAATACTGTAGTATGTCCCTGAGAGAATCATAACTTAGACCAAAAAAAACCACCTTAAAATAACAATGGTTAATCTGTGTTTATTATGGAATAGTCTTCATCTCAGTGGAGCTGTTGAGTGGTTTTGGATTAAAATCTAGAAGGACATCTTGTCTCTTTGCTCCAATCTTATCTGAGGAATGGTGGTTGCAAGAATGAGCCAAAGATTCAGGAAATGTGGCCTGGTCCTCAGTTCTCCAGAAGATCACTTTCTTCCTGAAGCATTTTGGTTTTCTAACCAGAGCAGGTTGCCTTCATCTCCACCCCAGTTCAGCTATGTCAGAGAGAAGCAGCAGCCACTGTGGGAAGTACACTACAATGCAGGGACATTCCTTTCCCTTTCCTCACTGCGCAGAGGCATAGCAACGGCCCACATTACCACTGCAGTCCTTTAAAAGTTTATCTGAAGCTTTTGTATATTTATTTGGTTTCTCAATAAGTCTAGAAAATAAAGGAAGCCTACCTTAGTCCAAACACAACCTCTTCTAAAATATTGGGGTATTTTCAGGGAATAAGGCACTGTGGACATTTACAGGGAAACAAGTTCTCCTTAACAGCAGCTGATCCAATTCACCAACCATTGATTATGATAAAAAATTTCCACCATCACGATTTTGTTTGAGATGACGGAGGAAACAGTGCCTTGCAGCACCTCCACCATGGGGCCCTAGCCCTACACTAGCTCTCTATAATACATGCTTCCATTTGCCCACATCATCATCAGGGGTGGACGCAAGCCATGCCCCTGGGGAATGCATGCGTCCAGGAGGTCTATTGACTTCGGTATTGAGTTGGCAGGAGAAAATGGCACAGCCGATAGAGGGAGGAAGAAAGGATGTGGACAGTTTACTCAAGACAAGCTTGACAGTAAGGCTGGGAGACAGAGGATTACCTGTATCACTATTCTATTGTGTTTATTCCCTCCTGAGATGTGGTAGACCTATGACAGTACATGTGCTATAATATACAGGTCTACCCCTTGGTAAGCCCAAGCAATACATTGCAGCCCAGATAAGGGTGGGATTGCAAGAAAACTTGAGTGCTTTAGGCTTACAAATCTCAGAGTAAAGTAATATATAAATAAACAAAATCAAGTGCAGATCCCTATATACTTAAGCAACATACGCAAGAGATTTTAGCAGCGTGTTGAAGTACTCATCTCAAGTAATCACTGGAGCACAAAGCTGATCCCTAAGCCTTCTCTTTGCAAGACAGGTGCACGAAGCTGTTGTCTTTAAAGTCATAATTTCTTCCTCTCGCCGCCAAGAAAGTGCACACATTCCCATCCTGCAGATAAGCGAAAGCAGATAAACTGCGTTGAGTGCTCTGCCCCACGCATGCCCTGCACACATCAGACCGTCCACTATCCCTCGCACAGCGTTACACCCGTTTCATGATGTGACCTCATTGTTGTCAAAGTGGCCGCTGGATGTCACTGTTCCACCTCCGAGAGACAGCCTCACAGACACATTTCTCTGGCTCGAAATAAGGAACCTGGGGTCCTTAAGGACACAGAGAGACAGAACTTCCCACCCTGCCTCAGGACAGCTGTTTGAAGCATCCCACATTGGAAGAACACCAGGATGAAGGAGCACCAGGGGACAAGCAGGCCTGGGGCTATAACAGAGGTGACATTGCGACCCTATGACCACTGACTGAACCACAGTGAACCTTGGTTGAGGTGTACTAGCAGTTAAGGATTATGAGCACAAGCAGGCTGCAGTGGGAAACCCTCTGAAGTCAGTTCCTGGGATTCTAGATAGAGTCTAGACTCTCAGATAGACAGATCTACCACTATGCAACACAAGAGGCTTTAGAGGAAAAAGCAGAGTGCCTGATCTATTTGCATAATTCATGCTCATCACAATTTTTCTAACTCCAGGATGAAAACTATTGCAAAGATAGCATAACTGCTTATGTAGAAATCATCTTCAATTTGAAACTTAATTACATATGGGATTGGTAGCATTATTTCTTATGTAGGGAAATGTCAGGAAATCTTCATTGTGTTTTAATTGTTCAGAATTTTGTTGAACACTGCAGTCTTTAAAGCTGAAATTTTCTGGGCTGATTCCTCTTTGGAGGTAAATGTAACTAGGAAAAAAAATGAAAGTTTTGTCCGTGCTAAAATAGTAATCATAATCATCATAAATGAATTTTGGATACAGACACAAAAATCAATAAGCAGCAATGTTTTTTATTTTAGTAACTAAAACCCATGGAGATTTCATAGAATATCTCAAGTTGGAAGGGACCCATATGGATCATTGAATCCAACTCCCTACACACGGTACACATAGTGAACTGATGAGGACTTATTTACACCTGCAGCACAGGGACATGGTAGGTCATTTTTGGACCAGCTATCAAAAGTAGAAACAGGAAGTTTTTCACTGCAGTCCTTTACTAAATTATCTCCCATAACAGAAATCTGCATAGCAGATACACAGGTTTCCACCTTGCTGGTGAATCTCCCTGCTAAAAGGCTGCAGTTGAGCATGCAAAGTTTGGAACCGCTACACTAAAAGTAGGTCGTACAACCTTGATTTGTTGCTCTGGAGTGTGAGATGTACAAATTCCACACAATCATATACTACTCAAGTCACAAAAACTTCCCCAGTGAAGGCCCCTTCCTGGCTTTAAACTGGGCCTAGGCACAGAACACCTGAAAAGTTAGAAGTTGTCTGTATAAAAGGTTTTTTTCCATCAAGGGAATTTTGCACATCTGTTGAGACAGGGAGACACAGAAAGTGTTGTACTAACCAGGCACTGGGAAACTGGCTTCTAGCTTGCACTGTGGCACACTGTCCTTGGAGGCTGTTAATGAGAAAGCATCATCCTTGAGGAACAATATGATATGATAATTGTGTCATTTTCTGAATTTTTGGCACTTTTTTCTCATGTGCCATAGGGCTGAGCATTGAGGGTAGACAGAAGTCAGTGGGAACTGCTCTCTGAGCAACTCAGGAGGACTACAAAGATTCTGTGAGCTTATACAGGAGGAAAATTAGAAGGGCCAAAGCCTAGCTAGAACTTAATCTGGCTACTGTTGCAAAAGACAATGAAAATGTTTCTATAAATACATTAGCAACAAAAGGAGCACTAAGGAGAATCTCCATCCTCTATTGGATGTAAGGGGTAATATAGTCAACAAGGAAGAGGAAAATGCTGAGGTATTGAGTGCCTTCTTTGCCTCAGTCTTTAACAGTAAGGCCAGTTGTTCTCCGAGTACCTAGCCTCCTGAGCTGGAAGACAGGGAGCAGAACAAAGCCCCCATAATCCAAAAGGAAATGGTCCGTGACCTCCTACACCACTTAGACGCACACAAGTCTATGGAGTGAGATGGGATGCACCCAAGGATACTGAGGAAGCTGGCAAAAGTGCTCACCAAGCCACTTTTCATCATTTATCAACAGTCCTGGCTAACTAGGGAGGTCCCTGTTGACCAGAGGTTAGCAAATGCAACATCTCTAAGAACGGTTGGAAGGAGGATCCAGGGAA
>VZZY01025000.1:0-43970 GCA_013400335.1 Eurystomus gularis | reverse complement strand
TGAATGGTGAACCTTAAAGTCAGATTTCGATTTGCAAGGCAGTAGGAGAAAATACCTTTTTATTTTTTTAATACTATAAGCCTTGTTTGCCATCGACTTTTAATAACAGACTTTCACGTTAAGTGTTGCTATTGTTGCTGTTTCTTGGACAATTTCATACAGACTTTCAGATCAGGATGTGCCATAAATATCAGGGTATAAATAATCTATCATTATACAGACGTTTCATAAATAATGCACGGCCATGACATGAATAAGCATGCATAACTTGCAAGGTAACCTTTTGAAACTATAAACATATGCAACAAAAATGTGTAAAAATTATTCCCACCTTTGCAACACCTACAACACTGATGTAGTAAGGAGACAAAATGGAAGTTTAATACGCAGAAATGAAAGAGTATTCTCAGACATTGTTAGTTGTAAATGCAGACCATAGTTATAATTGTTTTTTCAATATATTGGGGTGCTAGGTGAGAATATAACTACACTATTAGTAAATCAGCGTAAGAAAAAGCTGATATATATCCCTCTTCTGATGATCATACTGTTGACTAGTAGTGCTTTGTGCAATATTCTCTGCAAACATTTTTGGGTGTGTTATTGTCAGATAATACACATACCAAAACGTAAAAAGTAGCATTTGAAAAAGTCGTTCTGTTCAAATATTGATTAAACATGCAACTTCATAGTTTCTGACTGTTATTGATTTATCATAGAAGATAACTTCCATTTTATTGTGTGAATATGAATCCAGAATACTTCTTTGTCACTAACTTATTATATTTCTTAAGTGTATTTTATATAGAGAACTATATAGTGAAAAAAATCCCCTTGCCTGTCAGCCCTTCCATTGATATGCTGTTCTACTCAGTACTGAAATTCTGTAGGCTGCAACATGTTCTCCCTGAAAACAGATTTATAGTTTGTATAGCTCATCTTCCTGTTTGCATTTTTGTTTAAAAAATACATAATTTAAAATAGTGCAAACTAGAGGCAGAGACAAAAATGTGTGTGACATATAATTATAAACAGCACAGGCAGGGGGAAATAAGGCAAAGTGTCTAGAAAAGATAATACAGAATTAAGGAAAAAAGATAATGGACAAAAGAAAAGGCAGATATCATGAAGTATATGAACTGCTGTGACCACGTGCCTAGTTTTAGTGTGTATTGCTGCTTGTATCTAAGGTTTACTGTGTTAAATGTATGTGTATCGTCATATATTTATAAAGCCATTTTTCCCTTGTTGACCAGCCATTTCATGCTTTAATTTTATTTTTTAATTTTTAACTAGGAATAATGGAGGTGGAAAGTTGTATCATGCCATAGCCAAAAAGAGATCCCAGAAAATATAGTAAAATCTCACACAAAGCTGTGAGTCAAGTTTTCCTAAATATCACATATGATTACGTCTTAGAATCTTTCAGCCCTGTTAAATGACATGGAGAAAACTGATCCTAGCAGATAACAAAAAATGTTTCAATATCTTGCAGCATGCATGTCATTGAGGAAGCACGTATTACGGTTTTATTCAATCAACTGCAGTTACCACCAAATGATGCCATGTCTAATTTATGGTATACTACTGCTGAAAACCAGGATCATGACATACCTTTCACTTTAATGACATGCAGGGCTCCAAATGTTCCAACTGTTTATCACTACAGGATCATTCCTGTTTACTGTTTTTATATGTAGTAGGTAAGACATGCTTTTGGGAATTAAAGCAACACCATGCACCTTCTACTTTCCTGTACAGTCAGATTATCTATTTAGCTTAATTATAGTGTAGAAAAAACATTACAAAGATATTCTATTTATTAGGAGCTTTTCAGTGCTGAAAGGAGTAACAAGAACCAGCAATAAAGCAAAATTACCGTTCTAAGGGTTTCCAAAATTTGCAGTAAAAAATATTCAGATATACACATAGCTCTTGAATATAGCAATGTTTCTCTAGCAGATAGTGGCATGCTTGGTAAATGGGGTGAGCGGGAGGGAATAATCTGGGATTGATTGCACTGAAAGGCACAGTAAAACCCTGCATTTTTAGAAAGCAAAGTGAGGCTTTGATTATTTTGTCAGCACACACATCCTTTGTCTATACTCTGCATTCTAGTTGCTGGTTCTCACATTCTGTTCAGCAATTTAGTTGCTTTGATAAGTGGCATTATTATTAGCACTGACTTCTCTCACAAAGTTGTTTTCCTTATTGTTCTTCATTATCGTCACACCAAGAATCTTCCCGCTCATCTGTCTGTAGGGACATTTAGAATGGGTTTCTTTGTGTATTTCAGATCCCAAGGGAAAGAGGACATCTTAAGGATGATAAACCACAGTTCTTGAGCTTAAATTGCTTAGCACTGATTTAGGAAAGGACTTAAGCACAAGCTTAACAAGAAGCACGTGTCAAAATCTTGTGTCTGTTTTTTTCTTCAATTTCTACTTGAGTGAAAGAGGAAGAACATTTGGGTTAAGGGATGAGATATTTTTCTCTCCTGATTGTGGCCCAAACCACGTGTCTACTCAACTTATTTACCTTTGTTTTCTGAAATGTGGGCATTTTAAATATAGATATTTCTTCCTATTATTTCAATGAGAAAATGTTAGATATTACTTTTGTGGTGGCGAAATCTCTATTTTTTACCCCACAAAAAAGGCGGTCCTCCTAATATACCTGTCTGATTATTTTTTAACTTTTGAGTAATATTTAACTCCATAATCTTTGCTGTTTGTGAGTTACTCAGGATTTGTCTTGCATTGATCAAGATCAAAATTTGATGATTGGATCTTTTTTGTGTATATAGGTATGAATATGTATGTACATTTCATAACTTCATTTTATATAAAGGAATTTGTATGAAGCATTTGAAATGAGGCTGTGTAAATAAGGTATCCTTTAATTTGGGGAGCCAAACAGAATTTTAAAACAAAACAAAACCAAAACAACAACAACAGTTTTGGAGATTTAAAACACATTATTTAGGGCTTTTATAAAAAAAGTCTCAAAAAACAGTGTCTGTTTTTAACTCCTTTAATCTTCAAAATGCAATCTATTTTGAGGAATATTTCCCTTTAGCAGTTACTCTGGGGTGAAACCAACTGCCAAATTCAACCAGCACATGGCCTTACTTCAAGTTTATGCAAAGTGGCTCTGAGGGCACTTGTTACTAACTATTCTTCTTGTTGTTTGTAGTTTAGTTTTTGTTAGCCTTAGCTTCAGTTACAAAATGAGTCAAAAAGAGTTTCCTGGCATACACTGCATCCTAAGGTTATCTTCTGCACTGTAGTATGTCTCAGTAATGATGGAATAACATCCCCATGGCAATTACACTAAGTAGTGTTGCTGATGTGTTTAATACTCTCTTATCTAATATGGTATAGCAGGTGGAAATCAGAGACAACCTGCTGTCAACAGAGCAGCCCTCTGTGGTGTGCTAGCACTTCTATGGGAGCTATGTAGATGGTAGACAGATCATAGTAAATATTAGTAATTATATGAAGCATAAGAATATATGTCAAAGTGAACATAAATACACAACAGAATGGTCATATTCTGCTTCAGATTCCCCTGATACATTCAAAACTAAAGACTCCAGAATGACAAGAGTCCACAAACAAGAAAAAAATATTGTGATGGTTTTTAGTCCATGTTGCACAGTTATTTTTCTTTCATTTAGATGTGGATACAAAGATTTGTTTAGAAAGTGAATGTGTGTACTTATGAGCATATAACTTTGATTAGATTACATTTTTATAAATATACTTTTAAAAACAATTTTAATAGAAAGTAATTTATCACCAGAATATTCTCCTTTGCTGTATAATCTTCTGAAGAAGAAGCTAAAAAGTCTGTGACAACAGACTTTAAGAAATAGAATTATTAATAGTGGTCACAAATTCATAGATCTGAGTAGGTTCTAAGTGGTATGGAGACTATTTTCTTTTCTGATCTGTCTATATGTTGCTGTGATTGTCTATATTTTTGAATAGCCGAAATTCCTTTTCAGAGCAACATGCTTTATTTAAAAAAAAAAAAAAAAAGATGACTGTTAGTTTGTGGGAGTTTGCTTTCAACTATTTCAAGCTTTGTGGAGCTTTCTCTGGCAATATGCAGAGACAGGAGCTATCTCAGGACACTGCTGGTTGCCAGTTCAACTTCAGTTTAGTGAATGGATATTTTATTTCTCAGGATTACTGTGAGAACAACATAGACAACTGCCTGGATGAACAATTCACAGTAAAACCAGTGTTCAGCGAATACAACCTTTTTATTTTCTTTTTTTCCTAACTGTATGTGAAATGCCTGTGATCACTGTACACACGTTCATTATTTTAAAAATTCCACGCTTGGGCCTATTATTTTGTTTATCTTCCTGAGCTTGATTGCAACTTTGGGAAGGTAGCTTACAGGCATAGCGATTAGCGAGATTGGGCCTAATTTATCTGCAATTTTGATCTATGTCCCAGTGCAGAGCCCAAGTACCTGTTCATCAGTGTGATTGAGAAATTCACAGCCTCTAGGTTATTATGTTCACGGTTCCAGCTGCATAGGGTGAGATAAACTATGTTTTCTTGAAGCATGCATGACGTTTCTGTAGAACGGGACAAAAATCTTTTTTCAGGTCAAGAAAGTCTCTATTTCATTTATAATTCCAGCAAGCTAGCTCTGCTGGAGAATGATTTCAAATGAATTTCAGTTTCACAAATAATAACAACAGGACCAGAGTCTGCCGCCGTTCCCTTAAGCCATGGTCTAATGATTATTGCACAAACAGCCATGTTGATTTACAGTGTTTATACTCTCTTGGGGGTGATTAGTATCTTCACAGTGCAGCCAGTATAATGGATCTTATTAGTGTTCGTGATATGTTTCTGTGCAAATTCAGCTAGCATAGTTTAATCTGTCTGCTGCAAACTTTGTAGTAAAGCGGTGAAGAGTGCTTAGGTGCTCTTTCTTCTTATTGAGACAAGAGGTCGCAGTTTCACCAGGTGAAGATAGACCCAGGTAGGAAGGCAACAACTTAGTACTGATCACCTTATCGTACTCTGTTTACTACCTAATGCCATTAATAATTCCCTTCATTTCAGGGAGCCATTTACAGAGCAGACATACACTAAGCCAGAAATGATGAGGATGGGCGATGGTAGTGAATGGTCTGTGGAGCTCTGTTTCTACCTGTCATGGTCTCTTCCATTACTCCCAATCAATTCTGGAGCAGCTGCTTCTGTGGTGCTGCTTTTCTGCTGCAGAGAGGCAGGCAGGCAGTTGAAGAAAAATGGTAAGGAGCAACTAGAGCCTTGACAGCTCCATTCTCTATCATATCACCATCGACAGTGACTGAGAAAAAAAAGGAGGGGGCTGACACATCTTGCTTTCCTATCCTCTGTTTTCTTCGCTAAATCCCAAAGACAAGGGATGATGGAAACTAGGGTTTGTATCTTGGAGGGAACAGTGTTAAGTGTTCTGCCTCGCTTGCTGTAATTGTTGCTGCCTCTTACTCAAGGGAACTGAAAATGGCAAGGTGCAAATCCGTTTCAGCATGAAGGAGGAATGCAGAATGTGGCCCATTTATTTTTAAGTTTGAGGAAATAATTAAAGCAAATTTGTTGTGGTTTTCTCCCTGCTCTAATTACAACACAGAACACTTCAGATGTAGTTATTACCAGATCTATTTGCATATTCAGTGTGAATTAAAATAGTCATCCTGATTATCTGTCAAGATACACGTAAAGTGATCATAAAAGAGATGGAATGCAGTATGCATGTTTTTACTATAATATGTTGCCTAAAACTGAAATGTTATGGTCCCAGGAGTGATATATGGATAAATATTAATCTATGAACTTGATGTTGCTTTTTCTCACAAGTCATAGGAAGGTTCATAAAATGCTTCATTCTGGCTTTGTCAGTTTTAAGCAGAAAGGCTATAAATCTGTGACCTGTCACTATCATCACTAATAACTGAAGAGCGTAGTTAAGAAATCAAGTTTCTGAAGGAAGTATAGTCCCCGTGTACTGAGCTAGACTTAGGAGTTTCTTTTAAAGGAAGTTGAAATGAAAGACATAGTAAGGAACATAATAATTTTAAAAGGATAAATAAGGGAATAATTAATTTTCCCTTCAAGCATTTAGATGCATGGTCACAGTAAAGAACCCAGCTGTAGGAAGTCATAAGGGAACAATGTAGCCATCTGAACTCTTCCTATTTAGATTTTACGTGGTATTTAAAAATCTTAGCTTTTTTTTTTTTTGTACTTAAAGATGTGTTCTGAATTGAAATAATAGTGCTGAAAATTATTTTGGTGGACAAAACAAAGCTAGTTATGTAATTTTCAGCTGAGTAAAACTCTGTTTTAAAAGAAAAAAAAAGTATTTTGCATATGTTCTGGATGTAGTTATTTTCATGCAGACAGCAACCATGATTTTTTCCATTGCCTTCATTACCTCCTTTCATTGCTTCTCCATTTCATCCCAAATGGATTTTTTTCAGAGATGCACATAATGTAAATTTAAGGCACAGATTCATGTAGACCTTCCTGTTCTCAAATTACTGGTTTAAAAAAGGTGGAAATAAAGACACTGACATATCTATTATGCTGAGTAGCAAACTGTCAGCAATGATGTAGATGCAAAAGATGAAGTAGCAGCAATGGAAAAATACATTAGAAATTACTGGCTTTTGATTAATCTTTCATGCCAGTTTTACGTTGGTGCAACTTAATTCTTTCTCAGTGGAACTTGTTTACATGGGGTTAGAACAAAATTTGTTTTAAAATTCTTTTTGAGTATTGAGAAAAACATTAAATTTTCAAACTAACACACAGGATAGTCATGTATACTCATGCAAACAAGATTTTGTGTCTCTGAGTTCCCGGTAAACATATTCTTAGATTTACAGCACATGGAGTTATGATTACCAATATAATAAATGTAAGTACTAGACAAAGCACAGATATTCACAGTTCCATTGGAGAAAATAGGAGATATGTCTGCAGTTAGTAGCAGGATTTAGCCTGTTCAGATTTCATTTAATTTCTTGTTGGCAGTGGAATCAGTTTCTGCTTCTCTTCAAATATTAAGCTCTGTGCTCCTGCTTCCTGGCTGGTGTAAGTAGAGGAAATAAGCAGCAACTGGAATGGTCTTACACTGGCTGGCATGGAGAGGAAACAACTACTGGAAGCTGCCTTGGTAAAATACAAAGCAAAGAGCATGACGCAGAGCTTCAAGTAACACTTGAGGTATTAAGACTAGGGTATAATCACTGGATTCATTGACTTCCTAAAAGATGTTTAAATGGCCTTGTATTTTGAGGTTTGTAAAAATTGCTAGGTTTACATTTTAGCTAGATTTTAGGGGAGGATGTAGATAACAGTGTTAGTATGGGGTTTTGTTAGATTTTTAGTAGAGGTTACTAAATTAATGTATTTTGGTCATCTTCCTGAGGCATGCAAGATTAAATAAGGAAGATAAATACAAATCCATAAACCTCATCCTTTAATCAATGATGCTATCAGTCCGTTCTTGTGGAGCTTCTTCTCAGGAACAAAATGTCGCTTATACAGTTTGATATGAAAAATGGGCTTTGCTGGTACATGGAACACTGGCTAGACTTGAGTTTCTACATCTTCTCCTACTATGATATTGGAACTAGGTAGAGGGGGAAAAAAAAAAAGTAAGATGAATATTTCCTCTGAGCAGTCAGGAATTTATGAAATGCAGAACTTCAGGGTAGAAGAGATACTCTTCCATCCTAGCAGCTGAGATATGAGACAGTGAATAGACATGCCAGACATTATTTTTGGTGAAGCTTGCATCATAGTATCAGATAATATGTATTTGTGACAGTGTCAGTAGGAGATCTCATGTTCCAAACAGAAAAATAGGCAAGGCTGTGCTGAGTTTAGTTTATACGGGTCCTTTCAGAACTTCAGTAGGTTCAAGCATTGAGTTTCTAACTCTGCAAGCGTTCATAATCATTGTGTTTCAGCCATGATGCAATGCCTTTTTGGTATGAAGTTTTAAATTTTTCACACTAATTATTTTAATGTAATAAATGCTGTAAGAACAGGAGGCAAAGAAAAAAGTATATATCTTTAACTTTTACAAGGGATATAAACAGGGTCTTGCACAGGTAAGGTTGCTACCAGCTATAAAAGGTGTAGTTGTGAGGTGCTGTCCTTAATGTTCCATCTTATCTGCTTCTCTTTTTAAATCTGCTTCTCTTTTTAAATATCTTTGTAGTTGAAGGATAGTGAACTCTTTAAGAATTCCATAATTACCACATTTATTATTAAATGATCTCTTAAAAGATTTAATATACTGAAAAGGAGGACAACTCCCTTCAAAAATTCTTACGTTATATAAAATTTTACTGGTTTGACTCAGAGTATGTTTTTCTTTGAAAAAAGTCAGGAGTGGCTTTAAGGGATTATGTCATACAGGAAAAGGAAATAATATTACAGGAATTACAGATGATAGAAGATTTGCCTCATTGTAAGGAGAAGAAATGTTTAGAAAACATTGCATCTGCCTCTTACCTACCTGTAAAACATTTGCCACATTTAGCAAAGTAGCCACGTAATGAAATATTTAGGTGGAGGTTTTGGTTCAAAGACATTCTTTAAGAAATTTTAATTGACAGCCTGATCAATTTTAGCTGTTGATCAGAAAAGGATGCATTTAACATGTAGGCATGGGAACTGGATCACAGAATCATAGAATGGTTTGAGTTGGAATGGATCTTAAAGATCACCTCATTCCAACCACCCCTCCCACTTCCAGTTTGAACCCGTTACCCCTTGTCCTATCATTACAAGCCTTCTCTCATAAAATGTCCCTTCCCAACTTTCTTTCCAGATACTGGAAGGCCACAACAAGGTCTCCCCAGAGCCTTCTCTTCTCTAGGCTGAACAAACCCAATTTTCTCAGCCTGTTCTTGTAGGAGAGGTGTTCCAGCCCACTGGTCATCTTTGTGACCCTCCTCCGGATCCACTCCATCAGGTCCATGTCCTTGTGTTAGGGGCTCCAGAGCTGGATGCAGTACTCCAGGTGGGGTCTCACAAGAGCAGAGTAGAGGGGGAGAATCACTTCTCTCGACCTGCTGGCCACACTTCTTTTGATGCAGCCCAGGATACTGTTGGCTTTCTGAGCGGCACTCACACATTGCTGGCTTATGTTGAGCTTTTCACCAATCAGCACCCCCAAGTCTTTCTTCTCAGGAGTACTCTCAATCCATACTCTGTCTAGTGTCTATCTGTGCTTGGGATTGCCCTGGCCCAGGTGCAGGATGTTGCATTTGGCCTTGTTGAATTTCATGAGGTTGACATGGGCTTACCTCTCAAGCCTGTCCAGGTCCCTCTGGATGGCATCCTTTCCCTCCAGTGTGCTAATCACACAACACAGCTTGGTGTTATTTGCAGACTTGCTGAGGGTGCACTTAATCCCCCTGTCCATGTCACCAACAAAGATGTTAAAAAACACTGGTCCCAGTACTGATCCCCGAGGGACACCACTCATCACCGGTCTCCATCTGGACATAGAGCCGTTGACCGCAACTTTTTGAGTGTGACCATCCAGCCAATTCCTTATCCACTGAGTTGTCCATCCATCAAAGTCACATCTCTCCAATTTGGAGACTAGGATGTTGTGAGGGATAGTGCCAAATGTTTTGCACAAGTCCAGGTAGATGGTGTCAGTTTCTCTTCCCTTATCCACTGATGCTGTAACTCCATCATAAAAGACTACCAAATTTGTCAGGCATGATTTGCCCTTGGTAAAGCCATGTTGCTTGCCACCAATCACCTCCTCATTTTCCATGTGTGTTAGCAGAGTCTTCAGCAGTGCTCCATGACCTTGCTGGGCACAGAGGTGAGACAGACTGGCCTGTCATTTCCCAGGGTTTTCCTCTTTTCCCTTTTCGAAAATGGGAGTCTTATTTCCCCTTTTCCAGTGAGTGGGAACTTCACCAGACTGCTATGACTTTTCAAATATGATTGTAAGCAGCTTAGCAACTCCATCCACCAGTTCTCTCAGGGGCCCTGGATGGATTTTGTCAGGTCCCATGGGCCTGTACACCTTCAGATTCTTAGATGGTCTCAAACCTGATCCTCACTTACCATGGGCGGATCTTTATTCTCCCAGTCACTGCCTTTGCCTTCTGCAACTTGGGTGGTGAGGCTAGAGCCTTTGCTGGCAAAGACTGAAGCAAAGAAGTCATTTAGTATCTCAGCCTTCTCCATATCCCTTGTGACCAGGTCTCCTGTTTCCTTTTGGAGAGGGCCCACATATTCCCTATCCTTTCTTTTATCACTGATGTACCTGTAGAAGTTTTGCTTGTTACTCTTGATGTCTCTGGCCAGATTTAATACTATCTGGGCTTTAGCTTTCCTAGCCTGATCCCTGGCTGCAAGGGCAACTTTTTTTGTATTCCTCCCAGACCACCTGTCCTTGTTTCCACTCCCTGTAGACTTCATTTTCACATCTAAGTGTGCCTAGGAGTTCCTTGGTCATCTGTGCAGGCCTCCTGGCATTCTTGCTTGCCTTCCTCTTTTCTTGGGATGCAGTGCTCCTGGGCTTGGAGGAGGTGGTCCTTGAATATTGACCAGCTATCTTGAGCCCCTCCCCCATCCAGGACTTTATCCTGTGGTAATTTACCAAGCAGATGCCCAAAGAGGTCAAAGTCTGCTCTCGTGAAGTTCAGGGTAGTGAGCTTGCTGTGCACCCTCCTTGTTGCCCGAAGGATGAAGCACTATGGATGACTGCAGATAAACAATTGCAAGGGATCCTAGAAATGTTTGAGTAGAAAGACTCAAAGCCATATAGTAATTGATCTAGATCAGATTGTGTCAAGCCTTTCCCTAATGTGTTTCTGTTAAGATTACTGATGTTGTTGGAAAAGAGGTGTTGACTTTCTAAAGGAAAATGAATTAGCTTGACTCATCTAAGACCAGACCATCTCTAAAAACTCCTGTGGCTTTTAAAACAGACTGATCCATCCTGCGACAAATTCCCCTTCATCACTGCCTGGGTTAGATTGTGAACCAAAGTCAATACTCCACCGGCCCAGTCAACTGAATATGCAGCTTCCTCTGAGGATTTTATTTCCCTTTGTCTTTGAGGAAATTTGTGAGAGATAAATATGTTAGCACAGTGCTGATATATTTTTTTAACAAACCTACAACAGGATTGGATCAGGCTAAGAATGCTGCAGTCCTGCCCCAGTCAGAAAAAACATCACAGCTCAGGAGGGAAGAACACCACAGGAAACTGCCGCATAATTAGATCTTTAATTAATTTATTAATTCAAGGCAAACTCCTTCACTGTGTTTCACCTACCAGTAATGGATTTTTCCATGCCATACATGATAGAATTTGATCTGGATTTAGGCATAAGCTTTGTGGCAGAAGTTTAAAGTCATGCCTTTGAGTTTCTTTCCTATAGAGCTATAAAAAGAGGTTTCTTCTGAATCCACATCTCTCACATATAAAATTCAATATAACGTGACCCTTTTAATGAAAGCATTCAGTTTAATCTATTGGAGATTATTCTGGTGTCTATCAAACTCCCACATTTCTTCTTCTGTTCATGTTACTAGCAACTTCTTTGTAGAAATTAAATACTTAGGATTAAATAGCCTAGATTTATGGCATCTTTTGTGATTATTTTAAGGAAAATAACCTACAACTGAAATAAACACATTAATAAACCACATAGCAGAAGAGGGAAATTTTTTTTTATCTTCTGATTATTTTTCCTTGCTTCATTTCATGCCACAAACCTTTCTAAGGTGGGCTTCTCATGTCACCTTCTCACTTTGGCTCTGGATGACAGTGATCAGGTAACACAGTGAAAGATAAAGGACTCCTGAGTAACTGCTGAATATTTACATATGACAGTGCATGTACTTGAGAAGACAAGCCTCTGTGTCATGTTGAATAATAGTAATCTGGCAGCCAAAGGGAGAGAGAGAAACACTCCATTTTGTATGAAAGAGGAATGAGCAGGTGTTTTCTAAGTCCAGTATGTGGCTGTGTCAGTCCTTATGTCATGGTCAGATTTCAAAAATAGAAATATTAGAAGTAAAATTTTATGTTTAAGTAGATCACAAAATCACTTCTGTGTATAGATATAAGTTATTAAAGTGTCCTCCTGTATGCCAGAGTAGTTTTGATAAAGTATTGAGTTGGCATCACTAAGTTACAATACTGCCTGTCACCCTTGCTATCAGTTGTGGTTTACACATTTGTTAAAGTACTTTCTGTACTGTTTCTTTATAATTATAACTTGTCCATTTCCTTTTAAAACAATTGAGTTTATTTCATCAGAAAACTTAGAATTTGAGTTGGGAATATTCTTCTTTCATCCCTAATGCAAACTTCTCTTCAAACAGTTTAATTTTTCCAAGTATCATAAGCACAGTGCATTTTCATGCTCACGTGTCCTTAGTAGCAAGTTAGGATATGTTGTAGAATTACATAGAATTGGTGATATGGTAAGTGGCAGCTGTGCAGTCACAGCAAGTCATTCACAAACAACATATAAATATGAAATTTCAATGAATGATTTCATTTATTTGTGGTTTTAAATAACTGTGCATATTAGTAGATAATTTTTGACTGGAGAGGCATTTCCAAAGGGATAATTATTATAAGTGTTTTTCCTAGCTCTTGAGGGAAATAATACTACACTGATATTCTGAAACAGGAGACTGAGGAAGCTGTGATATTGCTATACCTTCAAATGAGTCTCTGGGACAGAAATATCAGGAATATATTGCACTAGTGCTACACAATAAAATGGGAAATAATGACCCACTGTGGTAAATACAATTCAAGCACATCGTAAGGGACTGGCAGGGACATGAAAAACTTTCGTTTAAGCAATTGAAAGAAAAAGATACCTACATGTATCGACAGAAAAAATAATTGGTCATAATGATCAGAATGGAACAGTGGGTGTCCTTCTTGTATTGTTTTGCTAGTTTGGCTGCATTCATCAACACAGTCTCTAAAAACAAATTTATCTTCTGGAATAGTTTAAACAAGCTTTTAAAAATAGGTAGAAACCCTCTTCAATGTTATTATGTATTCAGTATTCCATGTTAGCATTACAACGTTTGCTTCTAAGGCTTCTGCATTTTATTTATATGAAATGAACATCCTCCCCCTTCATACCTCATTTGCCATAGAAAGGGAAATTCTGCAGGATGCTTCTGAGTTCCAAAGACCTGTCAAAGTCCATATTCAGTTTTGAGCATCTGATTCTAACAAGCTGCTCTTCTTTTCAGACCATTTTGTGTTAAGGAAAGGGAATGCAGGTCTATGGATGCTTGCTTATGAGACCTTGTTTACATCTACTTTAACATGAAATTTTGTATGAAAGCAATGAGTTGAAGGAAACAGGATTTTTTGGGGTTTCCTCCTTACGTGCACTTACTGCTTTTCTGATTATCACACGCTGTATTGTAGGAAAATATAATATTGAATAAAACCTTTCACTTTTTAAAGTTTAAAACTTACTGAAACAGAAGGATAGTCTGAGCACATTGATTTGAGTGCATTAGTATTTTTTTTCCAAGCTGCTGTTTCATTATCCTTTTTTTGGCATTTTTCTCTTTAAGATTAAATTACTGTGCCATTATGGATTGCTTTGTGATACCACATAGGTGCTGTCACTTTACTGAACTGTTCCTTTAGGTCTTGTGACTGCTAAATAACGAGTTTGGCAGGACAAAGAAAACTGTTTAAGGAAAACTACATGCAGACTTTTCTCCTAATCAAGGTCATTATATGTATCTTAATTTAAAAGGATAGTGCATAATACTTTTCCCATTGAAGCTCATGGCACAACTACCACTAGACACCTTTTGATATACCATATCAAATATGCATTGATTTTATGCACCAGGCAAAGAATGGAAAAGAATTCAAGTATTAGTAAACCAGTCACCTTACACTTTCCTGTATTTAGCTGGTGATGTTTATTTTCTAATGTGAAATGCTTTTTCTCCACATGCATGTCACTATTGCCATAGATCAGAAAATTTTATGGGATGCTACTGAATTTCCAAGATCATTTACATTTCTACAATTAATTTTAAGTGTATTATTTATAGTGGCTTACCTTATATTCAAACAGTATATGCTAAGGAAATGATAAAATTCTGTATAGGCAGAGCTGTTACAGAATGTCAGAGGAAAACAACACAAATTTCAACACATGATCTAGCAGAGAGGTTCCATCACATTTAAGTGAGGAGGGCAGGAGCTCAAGGCAGATATGACCCATTAATGAGTCAGGACATTACATCGGGCTGCTGGTGTCCTTGCTTTGTTGCTGCTACTTCAACTTCTGTTGGGTGACTCTTGATCAAGTCTGAGTCTTTTTTTAGTTGTAGAATGTAGAATACATTTTATTGAACGTCTCAAACTGTTTCCTGGAGTGTACCTGTTTGTGGTGTAATTGTGGGAAAAGAGATAGCAATGGGCTATAAAGATCTACATTTTTCTAAAAGTAATACATTGGCCTTTCATGTTGGCAGGAATAATAGAAAATGACTACACCAGTGTAAGTACATATTCAAAGTAAACATACACCAGAAACATAGCTGAAAGTATTGGACATATTCAAATACAGAACCTTTTGCAGTGAATTAAGGAAGATAAATTATCACATTTTTATGTTTCAAAGGGAATAATTTAGTTCTGAGAGTGGAGAGATCACAATTTAAAGGCCATATGTAACCTCCTGATTCTTAAAGTGCTGTTGTGCGGCCTTGATGTAAACCAGAGCCATTTAAAGGATGTTTATGTTAGCTGTTCAGCACCTGCTGGAAATTAACATCACATAGTTGTAATCTTCCACTTCTTTATGCTCCCTTCGAGCACCTTTTCTGTCTGGGATGGAAGCCTGTGGGCTGTCAGTATTGACCTAGTTAATATTTGCTGAACTTGAGAGTCTAGAGAGTAAAAATCGCCTGGGCTGTAACAGCAAAAATCTGGCATCTAGTTGTGGACTAGGTGTTAAGTAAACAGAAGGAAATATCATTGGAACCCAAAAAGGTGATGAACTATAAATGCTTTTGCTGAGAAATTATTTTCTGAAAGCTGCTTGCATTTATATTCAATCACAAACTAAAAAATATCATCTCCATGATTTTCAGTTTACATTGAAGTCTTTCCCCTCATGTTGATCTAACGAATTTCATAGTTAAACAACATACAGGCTGCATCAAACATATGATATACATGGGTGCAGCCTGTGATTAGAGGGGTGAGGTATAAGGTTCCTGTACAGCTTGTGCATGTAACTTCCTTAAGATTATGGTACATACATCTGTGCTTTGTGATATGTAACCAGAAGAATAGGGATGGATTATATGTGCAGATGTACTTGAGAATCCTAATAATAAGTTTTACAGGGATTTTATTTGCTTTAATTTCCTTTGCATTTTTTAACAGTGATATCCCTTACACTGGCATTTCATTTAATTACAGAGGATTCTTTATAGGCTTCCACTGAAATTACTATTGCTATTGTACTCTTACATTGCAACAAGAATTGTCGGCAAGTGTGGACTTGCAGTGAATTAATTTCCTCCATATACATCTAGACTCATGGTGACATGAAAACAAGACTTGACAAGATTTGAGATTTTTTTGTTGTTGTTGCAATCTCCCACATAATAGCATAACCTACTGGCACTGCATTGACACTTTCCAGTGTGGATTCCATGGATTTAAAGTATTGTCTTCAATAAATTGTGTATGAATCATGAGTTCTGTTTTCATTCACAATTTATTTTAATTTTCCTTTTGTGCCAGACTAAAAAAAAATCCTGCCTGTATTTTAGTCAAATTGCAAGCTTTATTGTTCGTTAGAATTTTAGAACATAATTTATTTCACTCAAATATCTAAAAGATAAAAAGTTCAGTCGTTAGTGAAAAGTGAGAAGTACTTTCAGAGGATAGTATGCACTGTCCTGAGTTGGGTATTTCCACAGCGTGATTCATCCAAGCTCTCCCTTCTCTTTGGCTTGTAGGTATAGACAATTTGTGCTAGAGAAGATAGGCTCTTCTAGGAGAAGATTGGTTTTATTTCAATTCATAGGGTTTCTAAGCATGACTTCTGGTTTTTGTTATGGGTTTTTGGTGGCAGGAAGGAGTTAGTGAGTATTTGGAAGGGGATGAAAAATGAAAGACACTAAAGGGAAAAACTGACTTAATAGAGATTATTTGTGAATAGGTGTAAAAATACATATTACTAAATATGCACATAGATGTTTTAATTTTTGTTAAAAGATTTCTAGATACTCTATTGCTATTCGGATGCATTAAAGGACTGGAAAAATAAAAGGCACATTTCTCATACTCATTACTTTTGGGATACTGTTTTTCCACTTACATAGATCCAAATAGATTTTAAGTTATTCTGATGTGTATTAACAGCTAATAAATTGTACACATGTTCCTATGAAGTTGAGTTAGACCTGATAGAAGGGAGTTGTCAATGGTTTTTATTTTTTTCTGAACTGGTCCCTGCATCAACTGCAAAAGTGAAAGTTTGTTTTATCTTTTACCTCTAAGTCATCTTTTGGAGGCCTGGGGATGCCTCTAATGACTGCCCAATCATATCAGCTACATAGCTACAAAGCTGTAGTGATACAAAGTTGCTCCATTGCATGACATAAGTGTGGCCATATATTCTGTTACTGTAAATGAGAAAATAGGCAACAGAGAAGCGACTGAATAATATTGTTATGACTATATCAAGGAGAATTGCAAATACATCTCAAAGTGGTCACGTCGTAGTCTCCAGGAACTATTACTGTGTTGGAGACTGCAATGTGAGATACAGGGTTAGGTAGCAGAATTTGGAATGTAGAAGTTGTGATTTAGAAGAAGCCTATAAAATCTTTCAAACTTCATGGGATTTTGATTATTTCATAAGAAATACTGAAAACATACCCTCAATGTTAAAAACATAGAAGTTGTACCTTTGCTGTACTAGTTTTGAATTATTTAACCAGTATTTTTTGTCTCCTCATTAATGAAAGAATTTTAGAAATTCAGGCTGCTGCTGCTGTATCTCACAAATAGCCTTAAGTGTTAAAAATATTTGGAGACAGAAACGGAAATATGTTGCCAATGTGTTCTCAATAGCCAATCTACTTTCTGGTCTGCTGGGAAAGCCAAGCTATTGTCATTGCAGCACAGCCTGAAGTTTACTGCATCCTGCAGAAGACAATGTGAAGCTAAGGCTGTTACTAGTAGAACACGTGATGCTAACCAAATAAAATATTTCTTTTTTTTCTTTCCTTCTCTTGTCTCCTTCCCTTTGCCATGTCCAACCTGTCTATCAATCTAACTTCTTGCACCCACCCTTCTTATATATATGGGGTTTTTTACATACAAGAAAAGTCCCTAGCCTTAGCTTCATTCAAGTCAATCTTTTAAATTAACTTGTTCTCAGAAAACTTTGTCAACGTAAATCAGAGTACATAGCAAACAAGGCATATATAGCTAGAGTTGAGTCCTTTACCTTGTCAGGTCTGATACTGTCTGTAAGAAAACATTTTATTCAGGGCTTGTTCTGCAAATAGTTTTACACAAGGGCACATTCAGAATTTCTGTCCCTATTTATAAACAACATGAATCATGCAGGGTGACTCATGGGAATAACTGTATGTGGAAGAAGTGTGGGACTACTGGGTAAGGGTAGACCACTTGCTCTTGCTCAAGAACAATCCCTAATTTGTGGATTACTTGAGCGCTTCCTTGTCAGTGCGATGCTATATACTATGCCTGTGCAGAGTCCCCTGGAGGAGGGGAATCAGGTGTCCAGGGTGGACAGACATCCTCTTTGCAGTTAACCACATGGGGCAATTACTATGAACCAGCAAGCATGGCCATGTGTATTAGCTCGTGCTCCTCAATAGAGCCTAGTTCATGACTCTGTAGAACACTTTTTCCAGGATGAAGTCATGGGTGACCTCAGGTCAGGGAGTTTTTGAGCTACCTTTTGAGTTTATAACGGAATAGAGGAATACTGAAATATTTGTACAGGTATGCGCTGTAGGCAAACATTTTTTTACTAGCAGCCACAAAATACAGCTTAATGTTTCAAAGGCTTGAATTTAAATTGATTTTCAGTGGCAAAAAATTTTAAAACATTTCTGGGTAATGGATTTATATGCCTAGGTGTTGACATTGATACCATGTTTTAATATTTGGCTAGGACATGGTCTAGTGGTCAGGGAGATATTGGAATGAAGGTTTGACTTGATGATCCTAGAGGTCTTTTCTAACCTAACTGATCCTGTGACTCTGTACAAATATAATGTTATAGCATTTTATCTGACATAACCGTTGTGAGATCCTATAGGAAAGAAATAGCTTAGTGGAAGGAAAAAAACTATACAAAAACCTCTCTACCAGGTCAACCCTACTTTAATTCATTATCCAAAGTTTCTTAGACCTTGGTTTATCTTCTTGAACAGTGCAGTAGATTAATAAATGGCAGCTGACCTCTGGTTTTCCATGACTTTTGGACTCTGAAATATTCTGCTTTTCTTGCCTAACTACCCACCAGCAGTTGAGCCACCTTCTCTCTATATAGTTAGTAGATAGAAATAGACAACGTCAGGACATGATTCATCTGACCTGTTTTTGACATCTACATTAAAAGAGATGAATCATGACGAGGAAATACCCATTGCCCTTCCAACTATAGAGACCAGATGTCTAGTTCGGATATGAAGTACATTTAGCCAGATGAGACTTAACCAAGGTTTAAGGAATGGATATTTTTTAAAGTGAGGTGAATATATACAGTTTGCCTTTTCTTTCAGATATGTGGCTTAGTATCTTTTGTCTAGGGCATACTTTGGGGAAAAAAAAACCTTAAAGATTCTGCTATTCAGATATGTTAGAACATACTGTAGTGTCGGAAAGGACATGGAATCCTGAAGTTTCTGTTTATAGTATTTATTTCATAGGACAGGAATTAGAAAGAATTCCTATCAGAACTAACAAACTTTTAAATGTTTGCTGTTACTGTCTTGGTTCTTGCAATAGATTTCATGATGCTTTCTGCCCTTGCTTTTAAGAGTACAATAGGTACATTTGTAAAGGATTACTTAAAAAGGAGAAAGAGTTTCCTGTGCTAATAACTAGAGATGTTCCTATCAAAAATTTTAAAGAAATTGAAGTCTCCATCTTTCACTGTGCTCACCTTTGAAGGCTTTAAAGTAAAACTCCACAAGCGTTTTTGCAGGCAGCCTTGTACTTTCCTTTTCTCAATAACTAAAAATGTTAAACTAACAAATTCTTGTTTCCCTAACCTCTGCTACCTTCTTAAAAGACTGTGACAGGTATTATCTTTTTCTGTGGTTTCAAACCAGTCCTAATGGTTTAAGCATACCTGAACTACTAGGAAGTTCTCAAAATTATTTATTTTTCTTCCCAAATAAGCCAGAAATTTATTTTACACACAAGTGTACTTTGTAATTTATCTGTGATCCTTGCATAGTAACTTACAAAGCTTAAAGATAATCTATTGTATTTAAAAATACAGCTTTTGAAGACTAAGTTGGCAAAATTATTTTTGCATCTAGGAGGGAAATGATAACTATTATTGGTTTTCTTAGTATGTGACTGCATCATAGAATAATGGAATCATACAATGGTTTGAGTTGGAAGGGACCTTAAAGATCACCTAGTTCCAACCCCCCTGCCACGGGCAGGGACACCTCCCACTAGACCAGGTTGCGCAAAGCCCCATCCAATCTGGTCTTGAACACACCTAGTGCTGGGGCATCTTCAGCTTCCCTGGGCAACCTGTTACAGTGACTCACCTGCATAGTGAAAAACTTCTTCCTAATTTCTAATCTAAATCTACCCTCTTCCAGTTTAAAGCCATTACCCCTCATTCTATCACTACAAGACCTCTCTTGTAAAAAATGCATCCCCGGGTTTCTCGTAGGCCCCTGCAGATACTGGAAGGCCACAACGAGGTCTCCCAGGACCTTTCCTCTCTTCTCAGCTCCAGGCTGAATGACCCCAAAGTAAGCATGGAACAATTAAGAGTAAGAAAGACTGAAGTAGCACAGAACAATTTCACTCCCTATAGATCATCTCCAAATGCCATTATAAATGCAAATGTATATTGATGCAATTTTACACATATGGGAATTATTGAAAATGGAACAGTGGACATGATGGAAATTAAATATTTATGGTCTTAAAAGCCAAGGTGGTTGATAACTCAGTAGTAACGCAGATAAAAATTGTTACTGTTTGTATTTTTACAGACTATATTTATCCATTGCTTCTACATGATGTAGTCCCTTTTCATTCTTTTCGTAAAATTGGTGATGTTAGAACAGGTGGTAATGGAACAGATATTAGCAGATACTAATGTAAAATATTACTAAGAAAACAATTTTGAAATTTGACTGTCTTGATGGAAATTGGGAACAAAAAGAGGTGTATTTCTCTGCTATTATAAGAAATCTGAAATGGAAAAAAATAATACCCTTGTATTGTATCGTGAAAGTCTTTATTGATACAAGAAATAATTTATTGAAAATGTTCTAATAAAGAAATTTCCATGAATAACAGGTAGCTCAGTCCCCAACCTTTGGCTAAAATGTTTTATTTGTCTTATTCAAAATAAAGTACTAGAAGACTACTGTCTGGATCCCTGCAGTGCTCACCCTGGCAAGACAGCTAGACATATCCCAGTTTCCCCATCCCAGGACCGATGTTCCTGGCACCTCTGTCCTGTATTATATTTACTTCAGTAGGACCAGGATTTTACCTGATAATTTTTTGTATTTAGCATTTTCAAAAAATAGGAATTTTGAATTAGAAGGGATTTCCTGACTCACTGGACAAAATATATTACTCTTGCAGACAGTACATCATGTAATTTCTTTCATTTTTTAGTTTGACCTTCAAACTGGATTTGTGAGGAAAGTGGTGTTCTGTTTCAGAGAGGGTACTGTCCCTTTACACATGCTGAGGCTCCCTCAGATTCTGACTTTTGATGGCAATTAGGATAAAGTTTCCAATGTGTAGCTGCATAAATAAAGACAAAATATTTTTGTGTTTCCTATCCTTCCTTACCCCACTTGTATAGTCTTACACAAAAAGCTGTATGTCTTCTCAGTCTTTATTTTGCCAAACAAAATTCTGCTCTTTCTGTTCCTTCAATTTCCCTAGTTTTATACCTTTATTAAATGTAAAGCAGTGCAAAATTCCCTGTTAAATCTCTTAGCAAGGCTCTAAAATTATTCAGGACTTCTAGAGCTTCATGATAGAACAAGACAAGGTGAAGTCAATGTGGTAAAAGATTCAACTTAATCATTAAGTATTTGTGGAATGTATGCCATAGACTAAATAGTGTCTGTATAGGGCAGATGTTCATATCAAGGAGAGACATTTAGCCAGCTGCAACCAATGATTCAAACAACTGATAGGGTTGGAAATGATTTCCTGGCTACTGTTGAGTGCTTAGAATTGTACCTCCCTGTTGAATACTTGGCATTGGTACCTTTAATTGGCCTGGTTTATTTATCACTATAGACCTAGTCAAGATTCCTGAAACATGGCCAAGGTGCAAGCTTTTATCCTATACTGTATGGTAGTTAATATGTTTCAAGATATGGTTTGGCTTAAACCAACTTCTGTTTTCACGTGTCCTACCAAAGAAAGATACAGGAGAAAAGCTTGTTCTCAATAGGCTGTACTGTAGCCACCCTGACACTTGTTGCCTAGGTTTTTCATTTCTTTGGTTTGGTTTGTTTGTGGATTTGCTCTTTTTTGGGGGACTGGAAGCTGATGTATAGGTGGTGGCTATATAAATAAAAAATGTGCTATGGCATTGACCTCAAGGACAAAAAACGGTCCCTGATTCTTTTTTTTTTTTAAATATAGATGCAACCTTTGAGATCTGCTTTATCATTAAGCTGAGAAAGAAAGTTCAGTCTATGATTTACTGTTGCCTTTATTTTCCCTAAAATCCCGTATTTATTAAGTCTGAGGAAGCACTCATCTTTGACTCTGTCTAGGTCTAGAAGATGTAAACAATACGGTACTATACAAGTCTGGTTGCTCCACACTACAAAAAGCTTGAGCTTTGCAGAAATCATTATGCTGCATGCCAGGCATCAGGGAATTAACATCAGATCTCAACAAAGATGGTTTTTATTCATGCTTACTTTAACATCAATATGTGCATAATGCTTTTCTCTTTCAACACACTGTATAAATACAAGCTAATTAATTCTGGAATCTATTAATAAATATTCCATTGTACTCCAAAAGTCTGGAGAGTCAGACTTGTGTAAGAGAAAGAGGAGCCTACAGTGGCAGCTATGCCACTAAAGGTCAACATTTAAAAGCAGACAGCCAAAACTGTCCTTTGTTCCAATTATTAGAACATTTGAGACTATGGTGGTGCCATTGTTATTAAAAATACATGCACAAGGCAGCTTCATCTTGTGTAGTCTTTGAAACAAAAAATTAATTTATATAATTTATGTCTCTAATACTCCATCAAAAACAACGAGGACAAAGTGAGTGATGTTAGGCTGCAGATGTAAGAGTTTGGGGGGTTTTGGTTTGTTTTTATTTTTTTTTTAAATGTAGCTAGCATTTTACTGCAAGTCTGCATATCAGGAAGAGGTTGAAATTGAAGTGGATAATTTCTGCTTTGAGACCTCAGCAAAGAAAAATGTCCACATCTACCATCCTAGATTATTGTGTTGTTCCTGGGACAATACACACAATAAAATCCAGTTGAAAGAGGGAGGTTTCTATGGAATGACTGAAAGAATACTGGGCTTTGAAAACTCCTAGAGACAATTTAGTCAATCCATTAGCCTCTATGTAAAATTTCTGGATAAATCAGAAGAGTTAGGGCTGAATCAAACCTAAAATGTACATTAGCCTGGGATATTAATGACTGAGATTGGCTCAGTCCTTCTCTGACTGAATATTGTCTTTCATGCAGAACAGAGAAGGCTGAGAGACAGCAATTGAATACATACTCTGATAATTCGGGTGTTTATGGGTACAAACTGTTTGGGATCAAATCCTGCATGCCAGATGAGGGTCTCATCTTCTCAGGTTCTGATTATTGAGGGAAAAGGAGGAAAGCAATCAGGGCAAAGGCACACGTAAGTCTTCCTTTCTAATTTTGAGGGAGAGGCTTCCCATGCAGAACAAAGCCTGTATTTCTAGACTCCAGCATTTCTTGCAAAATTGGCTCCCTGTTCTCAAGGTACTCCATCCCATGGAGTTACAGGGCTTTTTCCACAAGTTTCCAGTCTAAATCTTGTCTCATGCTCACTGTTGGAAGTTATAATTGACAATCACTGATGTGACTGTTTTACACATGCCTCTTGTTCCTACTCAATTTTATGCTTCTATACTGTAATAAACTTGAATTATATGCTGTATCTAGAGACTACTTTCAAGTCATACTTAATAGTTAATAAATGCAGCCCCTCCATAATTACTGCTTTTAAATCAAAATTGACAAGTTAGAATGTGTAATAAATGCATACTCAATTGACTGAACAACTCTAATTTCATTCATTCATAGAATTAAATCCAGAACAAACAGAGGTCAATTTTAGAGTGGGGATGTTGTGCCTGTCTGCCACATTTCTGATTGTTCAGAAATGGGCTACCATGTCAAACTTAGCCAGTTTATTGATATCTCTGCGTGTCACTCATTTTAATGCAGATAATTGCTGCATTCCTACAAGTTTTTACACACTGACTTGGCAAATATTTTTAAATAACTGCTAAGTAGTTGTTGCAAGTCACTTGATGACTGCTTAATTAGCACTTATTTCTGTCTGTGTGCTTGAAGAAATGTAAGAATACATTTTCTGTTTGACCCAACTTTGGTTAAGGTTAATTCTATCTTTTTTAATCTTGAGGTTGAGTACAATGTCTCATTTCCTGTAGATTACAGCAAGCTATTAACTTCATTCAGTTTTCCGAATCTTGATGAATCTCTTTAAGATGACTTGCAAGACAGAGGAGTAGGTAAATACTGGTAAGGAAAGCTGCTCCGTGTCCTGTACAAATGGCACAGAATTGCTGGTTTATTACTGGATAAAATCATTGGCTGTCAGGAAGGTTATCTACCCTTCACTCTTTGAAACCATTGCAATTCACAATATAACTGGCTGTGCTGGAATTGGTCACAAACAACTAATTTCCAAGCTCAAATACAGTCTCTGTCTCCCAGTTTTCAGCTCAGTTGCAGGCAGCGCATTTGCATCCTTGTTCAGTAATCTTCTGACTGTGAGTGAGGGAATGGAAAATGGCAGTATGGAGCTGGAGAAGGTAATCAGAAATCATTAGAAAAATTAAGGAGGAAGAGAGAAATGAAGAGTACATATTTGAAATCAGAAAAGCAACACAAACATGAGAGAGAAAGAAGTATCGGTCTATCCCATGTTTAGTAAAAAAAAAAATCCAAACCCAAAAGGCAAAAAAACATCCAAATGATACACCCACCCCCAATATAATAATCCAGAGGAATCCAGCAATTTATCTGGGAAGTCTGAAATCCATTTTGATGTAATTCAGCCTGAGCACTGATTCTCAAGCACAAATCTACTATAATTGTTTCTGTGTTTTGATTAGTTTTGAATTTTCTGTTTACTTCAGTTCTATTTTACTTAACTTCTGGTGAAAGAACAGCTGCTATAATTGCAAAATAATCTTTAATAATCAGGCCTGTGGACTGAGCCTTAAACAACCAGTTTCATCCAGCAGACCTTGTATTCTGGAGTATGGTCAGCTCACATAGCTCACGACATAACCAGACAGGGGCCACTTAACAAAACCTATCAGGAGTCCTGCTACCTCTTTCCTTGCAAAAAGGCTGCATTTGCAGTAATGAAGGATGTAACCTTGCTCTCCAAAATATCTTTGTTTTTTCTGCTGTTAGTGGTTTGCGGATAGATGCAATATTGCAGAGGTTTGACACCTCTAAGAGTGAAGAAATGGAATTAACTTCTGGTCTGGTGTCAGGGAAAATGTTGATTCAGCTGTCGGAGAGAAAAAAAGTGGAATTTTAAAGAAATTGAACCAAGTGAGTGATTATTCTCAATGCAATTGCAGGGAAGATCTCAAAAGGCACAAACACTACAGTCTAACCTTTTGTAATGCTCGACATCTTAGTGAATGGAAAAATCATGTTTGCCAAAGTTCCAAAAGTCTTTTATCTGTTTGAAATGCCTTTTCAATGAAAAACATTTTAATTTGGTTAATGAACTTTTAGAGAGTTTTTAGAGTGTATTAATTTACCAAGCACTTTGTCTATTTGATACTATGACATTTTCTCCCCCTAAACAGATAAAGATGACAAACCTACCAATGCTTGTTTTAAGCTTGTCAGATTGACAGCTGAATGTTGTTTGACGCCATTGTCTTGCAGGGAGAAGGAATTTTGAAAAAGAAACAACAAGAAACCAAAAATAGTAAGAGAATAAATAGTATAACATCTGTTCTAAAATGGAATAAAACAGTTTATGAAAGAGAGAATGTGGAAGTTTAGAAACAAATTCTATTTATTGACCCTGAAATTAACATCAACCTGAAATGCTTATTATGTTAGTTGCTGTTTCACTGTTTCTCTTTGATAACAGTATTATAATCTAATAAAACTGGTTAATTACTAGATTGTGATCCTAAAATTGTTGTCTGTCCTTGAGTCTGCACAGAAAATATTTTCTGTGAGATGCAAATGAATATTATTGAAATCAGAATCTAATTTGCCAGCTGCCAGGGAAAAAAGTGCTGGATTCAACTGAAATACTTTTCAAAATTACTGAAGCTTAATCTACATTTACAGATTTCCATCTCTTCTAGAGTAAGATAATTTTATTACTGTCGGATGAGTTGCCCTGGAGATGTACCAGAGTAACTGAGAGCATGGAAAATGAGATTCTAAATACATATGTCTAAGGGTGAAGATAAACTCATTTTAGAAAGTGGAAAAAAACATATATTTATTAAAATGGCATTCATTCTTTCTCATTATGAACTTTTCTTCAGGGAATCAAGCAGAGGAAATAATGATGCATAACAGGAAAGGTTTTTGGTTTGGTTCCCCCTTCCTGCCTTGCTTCATACTTTTACATTAAGTAGTAAAGTACATTTAAGTAGTAATATCAGGGCTTTATTCTCTTTTTTATATCCTGATTTTGCTGTGCATGCTTGCAACTCCAAAGAAACACTATGAAAGGCCAAACAGGTTGCATTTGAATAAGATTTTATTAGGATCCACTGTACTGGAGATTTTCAGATAGACTCAGCATCTCATAATGGAAAATAGTTGTGGGAAGCAAAAGTGTAGAGTTAAGTTCTAGGTTGCTAATACTATACTCAGACGAATAATCTTTTTAAAATGTATTTTGTGACAGGCAATATAACATTATAGGTGTAGAGACAACTCTTGCACCAGTTTGAAATCAAAGTAAAAAAAAAAAGGAGGGGTAAATAGTAATAATAAGAACAAAGGGCTACCTCTGTGCTAGTGCTCTTGCTGCTTTTACATGAATCCTATGAAGGAATTGTAACTGGATTTACATCTCCAGTAAATAGCAAGCTTGAGAGTTTCTATTTTAGTTATTACTTTCTAGCTATGGATATGCTGTCTTTGAACCATTAACAGTAGCGTTTAATTTAGAGCAGATTGGCATCCTAAAGGAAGAATTAGATTCACAGTTCACATCTTTTTGCTTAAAAAAACCAAACAAACCAACACCCTAAAAAGACTAGTGACTGAAATAGTTTACATGTACAGTATGAAAAATAAATATCTGTATGTGGACAAATACTTTGAGGAGAGTCACATCTAGTCTGGGCTCTTCTGGCCAGTAAAATTACAAAAGTATGTACTCTGCACACCTACACTATGCAAAAATACTGTGCAGGGGTGGACTAAAACAAAAACCTTTAAATTAGCGTAAACGGAGCATATTTTAACAATTTCAGCAGAAAGTTTGCTTGCCTATTCTGAATCAGAATGCTATTTTTACTGATTCCATACTGATCTAAATCTATATCAAGAAAACTAAGTTTGTGTTTAGAGATTTTCACTTTCAGTATTTTCATTAGGTAATACTATTGCATCATTGATATTTTCCCTGTGAACTGTTTTACATTTTCATAACTGTCATATGAAATGGTAAAATAAATAGGTTATACTTGTTACTTTTAGTTTCTTTTTTTTTAATAAAGTCACAAAAATACTCAGTGAAAATTCTTTTATTTGAAACTTGTATATCTCAGTTTAAATTGTTGCATTTCATGCATGTTCTATTATTTGAGTAACTTTTTGGAAGACTTGTCCTTTGGAAGCGGAAGTTATATGAAAAAGGTGTTTTTAAAAGGAAATGTAATTGTTAATTAAAAGCTAGTTAGTAGTACTTGCTGAGAAATAATTAATTTATATTTCCTGCTTTGGAATAACCTTTTGAAATACAGTGTGTTGGTTGATGAGTTAGAAGGACTGGGAACCTCTGCTCTTGGACAAGGTTGCAAAACCCCAAACTTAGTCCTATGATAGTATTGCTATTAATTATAAAGGATTATAATCATCTGAATGTTTCTATATATTGAAAAATAAACTTCAATGTATTATTGAAAAAAATAGTCACTTATGATGGTATTGATACGAAAAATATTTTAATAGCTACAAAACACTGTTCATGTAATTTTCCCTTTGGAATGTCTTTAATGAAGTGGGGTGAGGAAATAAAGCAAAGAGATTAATGATCTGACCCATGCAGACAGCCGTATCCCACAGCATCTTCTAGAAATGGCAAGCTAATTATGTTGATAACAACTGTCTTTCCTGAATTCCTCTTTTTTCCTTTTTTTTCTCCTCTCTTTCCAACTTTTCATTGCTTCCTAAGTCAGACTTCTATTGATGATTTAGGCAGTTTAGAGCTTTTTGGGTTTTTTTAATATATATGCTCATAAAATGTCCTAGAACATAAGAGTTTAACAAAGTTCATATAGTTAATAATAATGACAGAAGTATGCCAGCACCACCAACTAGTGAGGAATGAAATAAATAGCAATTAAAGAGGGGACCATAACCAAGTTTCAGAGTTGTGTCTCACAATTTCTTCTATTTCCTGGAGTGAGAAGAAGTGCATCTAGCTTACTTTAATACTCAAGGCTTTGTTAAGAGAATAGGAAATAAAGGCAATGGACTATCTGTCTTTCCTGAGAGAGAAGGTCGATTAACTTTTCCTGAAGCAAGAGACATTCTCGGGCAGTCATCTGAGGGGTCTTTCCATCTAAGCTGAGGCTGAAAACTATTTGAAAGTCTTATGAAAGAGAAAAAAAAAAAAGGTAAAGCCTGGAAGTATTCTAAAAGGGTTGGGAGACTTTTATCCCTCTTCTGAATGAATCCCAATTTATTACTGCGTCAGATGCTAGCTTGTTATTTAGTGCTTGGATGATTGCCTTGATGAAAGGCTTCATTTTCCCCTGAAACATATTTTCTTTTTGGCTCCTGCTGTGGCTGCTCAGTTTTGTATTGACGTGACTCCCACACAGGAGTCCACATTAATATAGAAGACAGAGCCACAGCACTCAGGTTCTGACGTGTTTGTTAAAAGAAGCCCTTTTTCTGGAATATTGTGTCCTTGGGCTGCTCCCCAGATTGCTCCCTACCACAGGCTGCTTTGACCCAAAGTGAGATACATTTGTTGCCATATGAAGAATTAAACAAACTGACCTACCACCTGCTGTCCTCTAAAGGCAGAGACCTCATGCCTCCTCCTCCTCTATGCTGCTCTGGCCCCATACTTTGCACTGAAGTTCTGCTTTCATTTAACCACAGGATTCAGCCAGCTAATCCAGCATGACTTTAACCCAAGGGATAAAGTAAAAAAAACAAGCGAGCACTTCTTTAATGGGTTCTTTACTGGGTTAGTTGATGAGGTCAGCTGGGTGACAAAAAAAATGCGGAAGGTCTAGGAAAACCTGCATAGGCAAGAGTAGAGGATGAGAGTAAGGAATGATTAAGAAGTTAGTATTGCACAAAAGGTGTTGAGACGGGCTTACATGCACAGAGGATCTGTAGCAGAGCCTACAGCTTACAGCATACATTCACTCCAAAAATCTGTTTTAAGAGAAAGGTAAAAAAAACAAAGGAGAGAGAGAAAGACTGCAAAAGGAAAAGGAAAACTCTCCTCAGTGGCTATCTGGGAGAAGCAGTGATAGGATCCCTGGAAGAGCTCTGGGCATTTCTCCAGTGCAGTGGGTGGCTGTGAGGAAGATGATTTTTCACCTTGTTTCCTTTAGTGCTATACACTTTTATCAAGATCTCCTCTACACCCCGCCCCCTCCCCCCCACTGGTTGTTCTCATTAAATGATGATGTTAGCACCGATTGGGATACATGAATAAGCTGGCAATTATATGTATTTATTGCTTGTTAAGCTTGTGTGTACACCTATTAAGGGTTAATATTTATTGAATACTTAAATTACTATTATTTACTTGGTTGTGCACAGTTTTTTTGTCTCTCTCTAATAAACTAAAATCTATGAACTGAGATAAGGAGACAAGGAAATGAATAGGTCATTCTTAGCCCAGTGATAGGTGCAAGGCTGTGAGAGCCCACCACTATTCAGGTTTGCAGTCGGAAAGCTATGAGAGCAACAATGTAAGAACAAGAGTATGAGAAGAATAAAGGAAATATAATACTACAGAGGCTTTGAAAACACTGCCTCAACAGTGCAGGTAAAGGTTACAGGGCTGCAGGTAGGGCACTATGGTACCTAAGGCACCACACAACATTTGTTACTATTTCCAATGTAAATCCACTATACCATATGTTTTCTCTGCTTACGTGAAAGTATTTGTTTTAATAGGCAAGGTTTCACACTTTTTGTTTGTTATTTTTAACGAATAACTGTAGATTTTGTGAAGTTTTCACCTAAGTCTTTCAGAGTTATTATTCCTACTGTAACTTTAGAAAGTTAATTTAAGTTTAACTTAAGAAAGTCTAGTTGTGCACCGTATGTGTAATGGTCCTATTTACTCATGTTTACACATATAGGGCATCACTCTGAAATTGATTTTCCTTCACCACAATATAATCCGTGAGGTCAGAATCCTAGTTCATGCATTTTACTATGTTAAAATAGTTAAATATTTGTTTAATATAGTTAAATATATGTTAAAACTAATATAAACTAATGTATGTTAAACTAAAACTAACAAAAACATCAGTAAAAGCTGTAACTTTTTTCTCTTTCCTTAGAATAATTTCCTGTTAAGGAATTCAATCTACAGCATCTCCCCTACAGATGATTTTTGTCCTTTATTTGTGAGAAGGAAAGACATGGGCAAGGTCACGTGCATTTACTCAATATTTAGAGCCTACCTGCATATACATAGTATGGAAGGGTTCTTCTGAATGCTTTCATGGCCGCTTTACTGGTATTACCCACTTCCTGTGCTTTAAGAGTGTGTCTAGTCTATATTAGGCATGAAGAAGTTTAAATCTCCATACATTCCCCATATGATAAATATAGGTCCTTATTCTGAGTAACCCCTTGGAAGAAGTCACTTCCCACCATTCCTGTGTGGATGAGGCCCCTGACCCTGCTACGGAGGTTCAGTAGGCTAAAGGAGAGGTTTGCACTTCTTTGGTATTGTTTCCACCTGAATTGCAAAAGGTTATGAAACGGAGCAAGGCATTTCTGCTGGTGTACACAGTGCTGCTAGTTAAATTCTCCAACAGACTTACAGTCTTTCTGAATTATTTTTTACATTCAAAACAGTATCTAGAACAGCAATGCATTTCCAAAATTATAACATTAGGTTGCATAGGAAATGTGGCAGTATAATCATGTTGTAATTTATAGGTTTCTCCTACTTCTGGTGTTTTCAGTAAGTGTAATTTATAGAACCTTGCAGAGTTTGTGCTAAAAACTTTTTTTTGCTTCTGTATTTTTAGCATTTTTTTCTATGTTTGTTCAGTGTTCCTTAATGAGACAGGAGACCAATCCATGGTGTAGATACCTAGCTTTCTACAAATTACTTCAAAACTCTCTGAATTAATAAGATTACTCTGTCTTGCATGAGAACTTTGCAACCAGATACAAATGTCTGCTGTCATTTGCTCAAGACACTCTTCATCACTTTCTTTATGTTGGCCTTTGGAGAAACAAGACAAGACATCAAACTACCTCCCATAACAATGCTAACAACACTGGAGTTTGATTGCAGCAACTTTATACTTCATTCCTGGGGAATAAAAGTAGTATTGACATTGTCTTGCAAACATAGTGGGAACATTTTTTTTTTTTAATGTTAAACTAGTTTGGACCAGTAAGAGGAATTCAGTCAAAACCCAAAATGTAATTTTCATGTTTTGACCAAAAAAAGTTAGAAAATTTACTTGATTCCCTAATGACACTGCTTCACAGCAGTGCAGTTAATAGGTAACTTTCCTGGGATGCTGGAGGTTTGAGACCTGCAATAATTGCTGAACACTGGCTTATTGTTCTGATGTGAATCTCTTTCTGATATAAGTTTCGTTTTATTCAGGCAGTGTTTTGGGGGCAAGGGGGCAGGAAGAGGAATTGGTTTTGTTCTGCAGCAGAATGAAAATAACATTTGCTATAGAAATGCCACAGGTTCTTCTGTGCTATTTAGCCTCTTTATTTCCTTTTAAAAAGAACTAGAAATAAAACAAAACAAGCAGACATAAAAAGATTTTGAGTAACCAAGTATCTTCAGTTTCTTTATTATTTTGGGTGTGCTTTTCTCTTTTCTGCTCTATTTACATTCTTTGAGGTTAGTTTTGGATTTTTTTGATAGCAATCTTCTCCTATGCCTGATTTTCTTTCACTGAGACGACAGTCCAAATTACTTTTTTCTTCTTCTAAGGTTATCAAAGCCCTGACAGTTTTACTGTATACTTATTTCTGTACTCCTTACTGCAAGGAAGTTCCAGATGCTTTTAATTTCCTAGACTGTATGCACTTATTCAGCCAAAATATAGATTTTTCTCCAGAAGAACATCTTTTGGTAATGTTAACCTCAAGTCTTGAAGGTTCCCCAAGTGGCTTCCTCCTTGTCTGTTTGCATATCTTACATAAATCAGTGTATCTAAGCTCAGGTGCTCCAGCTCTAAGCTATACCAGTCATTCAGGAGGTCTGTAGTAATTTCATTATAAGAAAGAATAGCCTATGTTTACTTTCCTTTTCCATTACTGCTTGTTTGTTCAACAACACACTGGCTCTTCCACAATTTTCAGCATTTTTCCTCTGGATTTTTCACTAAATCATTATCAGCTGACAGACCTACTACTAGATGGTCTGTTTTCTTTTGAATACAATATTTTAATTACATTCTCACCTGTAACCTCCCTCTCAACCTCTTCCACCCCCAAAATGTGTTTTATACAGATCTTGCTCAAGAATATAATGTCAGTGAACCCTATCTTGACATCCTTATAGCTATTTTGATTCTTAGAGGGGGAATTTGGGACACACAGTGTGCAGTACATAGCTCTACCTTTTCTGGAAATGATATTTCCTGGACACTGTTCATCATTTTCTGAACCATTTTTGATGTAATTTCTGTCAATTTGTCAGAACATTCTTCAAAAAGAGTTTATTTTTCACATCATCATTTCAGATTAGTGTTGCTTCTCTGAGAAAACTGGATGCAGAAATTCTTGCCATTTACAGAGCACTCATTTCACTGGAAGAGGCACATGGGAGTCTACTGCTTCGCCCCATTAAAATTAACTGAAGATGATCCTTTAATTTCAGAGACTGAGAGACGAGCATATAAACTGCAAAGGCTCAAAATGGTTACCTCTAGCCATAGGGTCCTGGCAACTTTCTATTGAAGTAAAACAATTATAGAGCAAAATAAATACAGTAGAAGACACCACAATTTTCATGGGGGTCATAGAGGATTGTTGAAGAGGCAGTAAACAGCCCAGAAATAATGTGCATGAGCTGCCATGTGTGGAGTAACAACTTCAGGGTAGTACAGCACCTGTATGAAATGATGCATGTTTCTTATTCACAGAATATAATAGCAACGTGATATTTAAACAGCCAGTGGTTTTGATATAAGAAAGGTATGAATATTATTATATTGGTATCTTGCATGTGGATATGAAAATTGTATGCAAAAGCTGTGTGCTGTTACTATGTGCAGATGTGTCTGTGACAGTGATGGGTGAAAAGCTGAGGATGCTGCATCACCCTCTGTGGAGTGCAAGTGCTGCATGAGGCAGATGATGCAGAGGAAGGATGACTCCTGTCCCTTCTGACTTCACATTAAACCCAGACCAGGGTCTGGCTCTGTTTTGAGGACAAGTGAGGAACAATGACATGAGATGCCTCACTGCCACCAGAGGAGAATTATGACTTGTGCCTGACTAGAGACTCTAGTATTCAAAGGGCATAACCTGTTCTCAGTTTCCTTCACAGCCATTTCCAGGACTGCAAGCGTAATTTGTTCTCCTTCATTCTTATTGTGAGTAGTGGCTGAAAATTTCCTATGCTCGGAATGTGGACAGTAAATAGCTTCAACTAGCCTTGCATGGTAGAAGCAGGGGGAAGGACCATGAAGCTTTCCCACATTCTTTGCACTTAGATCCTTTTATATTTCTGTGTTGAAAGTATTTTCTTTATGTACTTACTGTTAACTTTCTTTTGTATATAGAAACTGCTGTACCGCAGTGTTTTTTTCCCCATGTTCTCTTCCAAAGAGGTTACAAATTTCCACAGAACCTACTAATTTCATGTGACAAGATAAAACTTTCTCAATAGTAGGTAAATAGTTCTTTCACCCCAAATCATCACATTGTAAAGAAATCCAGTTCCTTAATTCCGGTATAGCTGGCATCAGGACATTTTTCAAGCCCCTGAGCTACCACTCCATAATCAACATAGTCTCGTAAGAAGAAGGGACCATTAAATTTCAAAGAGGCAGGACCACGATATTTAAAAAGCATTTCACACTGGATTCAAAATGTGTAGCTTAAATTCTCTTCCTCAGGTGTGCTTGTTAATCTATTTCGTATATTCTTCCAGTAGCTCTGTTAGCAGCATCCATAATATCTGGCTGCTCAGATATATTGCAATATCAGTACTAGTATATATATTGAGGGCAAATATCCAGAAGACTGTCCACTGCAGTAATATTATAAACAGGTTCATCAGGCATAATACTTAGTAAAGGCATATGTACAACACTAAAACCACAAAATACTATGCAATGATGAAAGTCTTCTATGCTTGTAAACTGTGCACCAATTATGAGTAGGTGACAGAGTGCTTAAAACAGCTGTAAACAAACCAGCTCTCAACACCTTATTTCCTTCCTATTTCAAACAAGTGATTAAGGCAGGCATGGACAGGATTGCATTGCTAAAAGATGTGGCTCTTGTCTTTGAAAATGTTTCTATTCAGGAGGACTGCAAACCTTTCTCTCAGCTGAACGCTTGAAACAAAGTCATGATCTCAGGCTCTTAAATCATTAGACTCTATGATTTGAGCATATGAGAAGTCAATATGTTCGTTTGACTTGTAGCAATTCTATTTCTGCCATTCCAGGAGAATTTTAAATTAACAGAACAGTCTGAAAAAACAGCAAATTAAATATAACTAGGTTACAGAAACGGCCCTTCCTGTTGGATGAACTTAAAATTTTTCTGTATTTTACTGGAGAAATTGCAATACAGGCTTCCTTTGAAGGCAGAAATCCACACCCTGCTGACCAGTGAGCACCCACTGAAAACACCAAACAGCAGCTGAACACCCTCGTCAGGGACAGAGGGTTCAGCTCTGCCAGGTAGACAAGCAGCTTCAGTTCCCTCTGAGAAACTTCTGGATGACACTGCACATTGTTACAACATGCTGGTGACCCACAAGTTGCTGTATCTCTTCACAGCTAATGTCTTCTTTTTTCTGCCTTTTCCATCTGTTTCAGTTGCAGCATGCACATAAAACCACCCACTAGTGTGTAAATATTTGGCAGCTGCAATATAGCTTTTTTAGTTACATCAGCACCATGTGCTGGCAGTCACTGCACAATCAATAACACAAATAAAGCTGGTCAAATAGAATGTAACAGTTTTCTACTGAAAAATTAAATTTTGTCAAAATCAACACAGTTTAAGGATAGGAAAAGAAATATTTCATTACAACTTTAAGTCAGCTTCATCTGTTGGATTTAAATTGTTGTTGCACATAATGTATGTGTAATGTGAATTTGTAATTTGAGGTAGGTATCAAGAAAAAAAGTAAAAAGACATATTTTAGACTAGTTATTATTTCCTTCTGAAAAAAAGATGCTCCACTGCTTCTGCTAGTGGAGTTTAATTCTGAAGAACTTCAAAGCTACCTCTACTAAAAGTTCCTTGCCTTTACAATAGTTCACCCATGAAGATTGTACTGATTGTTTATTTGAAGGATGCTCTGTGATGATAAATGAGCAATAACAGTGTTGCTACTTATGCTTTAGAGTTCAGTTAGATGCAAATGAGATTGGGAATACAAAAGCAATAGACAAATATGTACAGATTTTGAATGCAGGAGCAAATGATTTTTATTTTTATTTTTTATTTTATTTTTTTCCCCTCTAGGATCCCAGGACCTCATTTCATCATGAGGGTTATTTTTGGATTGTTTTGTTTTGTTTTTTTTGTTTCTCTCTGATACTGTCTGGCATTTTGGTCTGTTTTGTTCTAGGAATAGCTGCTTTGGTCATGAAGAAAGCTGCTGTCATTATTCTAGTATTGACCTGATGCACTAACGGCACTGAAGGCTGGGTTCGAGATCATTAAACACTGAGTCTCTTAAATGGCTTATGACCTGTGTTTATCAATAAGACTAGGAGATTATTTAGCATCCAGATGCCCAAGTTTTGCTTAGATGTCTCTATGCTGAATTGCATTATGGATTAACTCTTTGTAGCTATAAATATTGCACATAGTAAAGCATTTTCACTGTCAGCCTAAATATTATTGTAAATGCAAAGTGAAATGTTGATTTCCTAGCTGCTGAATTCAGAACTTTTCTACGTAATGGGAATTCATTTTGGCAATGCAGATTAAGTGGGAACTATGGCAGCTCATCCTTAAGGTGAATCCATAGAGCTAGGAACTTCAAATATTTTTTTATACTCTGAATTTGTAACTCTTACCCAATATTATGAATACATTTTCTTGTAATGCCAGCCTTTATTTGAAATGACTTGGCCAATTAAATAAATTATACAGTTTACATTGATGGGCCCTTTGTACATCCGTCTATATTTGCAGTTTATTATGCAATAGTTCTACCTTTTACTGTATTACCATAAATTCAGTGGGATATACAGGGTTTTTTTAGTGAAAAATGGGAAGAGATACCAGTACCAGTCAACATGCTTTCCTTCTGTCTCACCTAGATCTGGATAAATCATAACCTCACGTTAGTGACACAGACAACTTTTTTCAAAAGGAACTTTAACATTTGGAAACGTGTGCATTATAAAAACATTTTGGTCTCAATCAGATTCAAAGTAGTTGGTAAATGAGCTTGCACTCTAATTAAACTCACTTGCATCTAAATGTGCTGACATAAAGCTGAATGCTTTCATATTCTATTTTAATAATTAACTTTGGTGATCTCAGCTGTTAATGTGGTCCTGTTCTCTGTAACAGTAATTTGTGTGAACCTGGAATGAGACTTCTCTTCTTAAGTTGCCCATGTAGGAACTGTGGAATCAAACCTGAATATAGTAAATCCTTTCATCCAGAAAAATCACACACTGTTCTCCATTTGATAGAGTAACTATGTGAGTAACTTGTTTCATTAATGCGGCTTCTTTGATTGCTAGAGATTTTTTTTTCTTCATTTTTAGTTCATAAATAATTTAATATTTAAAATTAGAAAGGTAGTTGGGTGTGCTCAGTTGCACAGGACATCAGATAGGTGTTCTCTTCACTAATAAAGATGAAGACTTGCAGAAACCATCTGGACTTTGAAAAGAACCATGACAACAACTGAGGAAGCACAACTATGAGATTTATAGCAGACATAGCTACAGTATAAAAGTAAAAACCCTTTTGTCATTTTTCGCTAAATAAAATGACAGTAAGATTTATCAAGGGAGTGCTGAGTTTAATTGTGACATGGTCTCATTACAAATAGATAAATTGTGTGCATTAATTATGAAGCAAAGAATTGCACAATAGCCTTTTCATTTAATTATCTCAATTCTAAAACTGTGTCACGGAATGTTTAAAAACATTCTCTGTTTAACAACAGTCTCTCTGTGTAAGATGGTATGTGATATAAATTTGTTCTGTTTCTTAGGCGATAATTTTTGGGTATCAAGTCATTGAAATAGAGAAACCGTGTAAACCTGTTAGTGAATGTGTAGTTAGCACGGTTCTGGTTCTGCTTGTTTAACTGAGTTTATGCTATGTGTCTGGCAGAGTTTTGTGGAAATCATGTCAGCCTTCTGTTGATCAATGTTCTCTCCACTCCAGTATGCCCTACTTCCAAAGCAAACGCAGACATGCAAGCTTCTAATATTCTTCCTTCAAACTTTCATGAGAAAAAGTCACTTGATAGAAGTTGAGCTTGAAGGAAAAGAAGCGTAGTTGAAGCAAATCTGCTTTTAAATAGTATTGAATAGTCATAGAAGTGACATGAAAATGTCATATTCATCTGTCTCTACTGACTTACTGCTGAAGGAAAACTTTGGAAATATTGTTGGATTTTTTTGTGTCTAGGCTTCTTGTCCCATCGTTAACAGAAGCACCTTTAAATCACCCTTTACACATCACACTTAGACTTGAACATAGAACCAAATATTTTTATCAAAGCTTATGTAAAAATACAAAATTTGAATATTTCTATTTATTTTGCCCAGACTTACAACACTTAGTTTCCAAGCTGAAGAGTGCTACTCAGGCTTTTGTTAAAATCTGTTCTTTCAGATTTGCAGTAGTTCTACTCTGTTGTAGCAAAAGCCCCGTATTCCTAAACAGTCCCAAAGGCTCAAGGTTACATCTTTCTCAATGGAACATGACTTTAGCTTGGATGTGTTTGCTTGTCTACAAATAAAAAAAAAAATCCAGTAATCTAGTACCTTCTCCTGATCATCCAACCTGGGTGGAATAACTTAATAGTCATTCTGATGTGCTGAAAGTATAATACGGAATTCAACATCTTCTTTATTATTATGAAAGTGTCACAATCTATATATAAACATACAGCAAAATACACAGACCAATAGGTTTGTAACACTCACTGCAACTTTTTTTCTGTCCAAAGATAGGCAAAAGTGTTGTCTTCTAGTCCATAGATTTCAAATACATTATTCTAAATAAAATGTCTTTCTTCCTACTCCGGATTTTAAGGTCTATTGTATGATCAATGAAGATCATATAATTAAATGCTGGGTTTGTTCTTTGTGTCACACTGAAGCTTGAATGACACAAGTTTCACCCTCAGTTATTGCTTTTTGAAATATTTTATGGTGCTTTATGTGCACTAGGAATAGCAAATGATACTAAAATTTCCAAGATAAAAGTAAATTACAGAAGTAACTAAATTGAAACTAGAATATTTTAAGATATGTTTTTTTTTAAAAAAAATTGAACGATGTAATAGGTAAATGTTAATTATCACTTAATATTACTGAAGAATTTGATGAAACAGGTAATTATTGGACAAAATTATGTTATTTTATCCCTAAATATTACATGGAATTTTTTCAATAAATTATTTAAATATGTCCTTTATTCTACTAGTTTGGGATTACAGGTGCATCTTTCATCATCTGATTTGAACATCAAGCCCAAGAGAAGCAGAGAATGTTATTCTGACTGTATTTTCCTGAGCTGATACTTTACCACTGTAGTCAAAAAATTCAGCAAAAAATAGGCTTACAAGCCTTATCAGACATCTGCTGATGTGAATGGAAAGATTGCCTCTTATTCTCACTGGTACTGCATTGACTTTTAGAAGTAAATACTTTTCTTCTAAAGTAACCAAAAATGTTCTAGGTTTATTTTGATGTAAATGACAGCAGGGTTTGGCCATCTTTAATTTTTCATAAAATCATGATATGATAAATAAGCTCCAGTGTATTCCTGTTCATAATAATATTCAAATACTCCTGCAGTCCGAGAGCATCCTCCATACCCTTTCTTTCCTTTCAGTGTTCCATATTCTGCTTGATGCAATTCACAATGATTAGAATTTGAAAAAAAAAAAAAGTTTTTTGCATCACATAGTTATATCTTAACAATAAGAAACCCAGGAGTAAATTAATTTGATAGCTGCAGGTGCACTTGGGTTGTATGACCTGCAGGTCTTACACTGTAGCACCGTCATTAAACTGCACTGCAAGCATATGATTTTCATTGTTTTGGCAGTGTGGGGATTTAGTTTTGTGTTGACAGGGGGAGCAGCATGTCAGTGCATGAATGGTAATGATACTTATTCCCTAGTTAGGCAAACAAAAATGACAGGCTGAGTCAAGCACTGCACTGAACTGGAATGCATTTTAAAATAATATTATTTGGCAAATGAGAAAAGTCTGTTTTAACATAACACACATCTATTGAAAGACTTCAATTAATTTTGAGCAAAAGGTGAGTAATTCAAGCAAAGACTTAAGAGCAAATTGACCATATAATAAATGGAAGCATTGTCTTTAAAATACTGAAATTTTAACAATATCAGCCATAGTATTTTATCCTTTGGGTAAATGAAGAGTGAAATAGCTGAAGTTGTTGGAATTTCATGGGTATAGAACTCTTGTGACAGTTAAGGCTGGAACAGACCTATTTTTCCTCTATTTTATTTTATTAGTTTTGTTCCTCCCTTCCCCATTTATGAATAATATATCCCAGTATGGAGATTAGGCATATCAACCTGAGTTTTTCATTTAAAATAGTTCATTTTTTCTCTTTAAATTTATGAATATTTATCGAGGGATTCTGGGTTAGTTAATAGTATTTTCCCTTAATACATACACATGAATCCACATGCATATAATTCTGTAAAATGAGAGGTACCTGTCTTCGGAATAGACTGCACCTAAGCTCCCTCTAGCAAGCTGTAAGGTAAACATTCCTTAATAAGCAATTGGCAAAAAATAGTCTTTCCTTCCTCAGTGTGAAATGTAGACAGATTCCTCCCATAAAACCTTTTCACTTCATCATAAGGGAATACGGGCAAAAAGAAACCTGTATGAGAACTTCATGTATTATCTGGAAAGTGTCTCCATGCTAATTTAAAAAGACCATGAAGTCCTAGAGCTGTTGAGGTAAGATGAAGATGAGAGCCTAAGGCACAAAACCTTCAAAGACACTTCAGCAAGGGATGGAAATGAGATATTAGGGTGCAAGATTTGCTAAAGATTTGAACTCAAATTAGCACATTGATTTTTATTGATTGATGTCCATGTCAACATACTGTACTTGAGTTTATCATACATGATACTTGCATCTTACAAACTGAAAAATTATAGTGTGTTAAGGTGTAACAGGATGGTGAATCTTTGATCTGCCTGTTTCATACGGGAAGAGTATGGTGAGGCTCTGGAAAACAGCTGACAGTGCTTTTGGATGACATCTTTTTCCCTCACAAGAGGGAGAAGAGAAAACAAAGGACAAACAATTCCATGTAGCCCCTGAATGCCCCACAACTCTAATTTTAAAGATTCTCTTGAAAAGTTACATAAAAGAAATTAGTCTGAGTGTTGATAAATATAAACTTTAGCTTATTGAAGCATAGAGTGATTAGTTTTCTTTAAGATATGGCTATGTCTGGTCAGACTGCAGAGTAGTCTGAGTGGTAGCAATAACGATAGCACCTTTAAAATTCCTCCAAAGTTTCCACTGGTTACCAGCCTTTGGTCAAGTGGTTGTTTTAATGTGATAACATACATTTCAGATGCAGTTATGATAAAGTATTGCTTGAGAATGCAATAAGGCAAGCTGTATGCGGCCATGAGGAACCATCATACGAAGGTGCTTTGTGGGTTGTTAGACTTGATTTAATCTCAGAATAATAATCTAAACCCAGAAGTTTTTAGATTATTTAGGTTTTTAGAAGTTGCATTCCTGTTTGCAGGCAGCTGGGACTTTGCTTTTAACTGTATGCCCAGTTGTTCCTTCCTATGAAGCTAGAGGAAGTATTATGTCAAATTATGTAGAATTCAGACTGTAATTCATGTTTTACTTTTGTGTTCTTCTACAGATAGTAATTTCATCCTTGCAAATGCTCAGGTGGCTAAGGGATTCCCTATTGTTTACTGCTCAGATGGCTTCTGTGAGCTTGCTGGATTTGCACGAACTGAAGTCATGCAGAAGAGCTGCAGCTGTAAATTTTTACTTGGTGCTGAAACTAATGAGCAGATGATTCTTCAAATTGAGAAATCATTGGAGGAAAAGGTAGAATTCAAAGGAGAAATCATGTTCTATAAGAAGAACGGTAAGTTTTTCTTTCCTGTTTTGCTAGTCTCAAAGAATGAAACTTAGAATTACTGCATATAATAGAGTATGCATTTCTATGTATTGATTTTGTATGTCTATAATCAGACCTACAAGAATAGATTTTAATAAAGATGAGTACACATTGAGAGTATGTTTATATTAGTGTTACAGATTTTATATAAGTATGTGACCAGTTACAAAGCTGCACGGAAGAAATTCAGGGTTGTATGCTGTGTTGTGAGACAGTGTGTTATCTGCTCCATATGACACTGCATTTTCTGCTTTTTCTTATATTGAAATTCTTACCCCTTATTGCTGAAACTGTAATAAAAAAAAAAAAATAAAATTCACCGTAAGGTAGACAGTGGCTGTGTAAAACTTTCAGTCCCCTCAATAAAATGCTCAGAGCTTTGAATGAACCAAGTGACTTATTTTCCACAGCCGCTATATATAAATACAATAACAATGATTTTCAAATGTGTATTAGTACTCTAAGTAAAATTTACAATTAGGCATGTATTGTCACACAAAAAAAAATCTGAGCATTAAGCAATGGTATTGACCTCAGTAAATTTCAAGCTGCACTGCCAAAGCTTTCACTCCTGTGGTGGGGCATTTATAAGGACAATTTTATAGTTAAGTGAGCCAGGGAAGAAAGCACCCCATGATGCACACTTATCAGCTTCTTTCATTGATATGGGGCTCCTTCAGTGTACCTCTTCTATAAGTGTTTGCCATCATCCATGTGATCTTCAAACAAAAGTGTGAGATACTGACAGGATGACAACCTCAGTGCTATAGGAGCTTTCATGTGTGCTCGATGATCCATGGGCTCAATTAATCCAGGGGTACCTGTTGAGTATCACTTCATGGTTTATTACATGGCTAGAATTTTTAAGCATGTGTTTAAGCCACAGGTTTTCTTCATAGATCCCACTTACGTCTTTACTAATTAAACATTTTCACATCAAATATTATTACTATTATATTAAATACTTTTAAAAGTTACTGTCTAAAAGTAATAGCTACATATTAACAGGAAGATAGAGAGTAATTTAGAGTTAGAAGGCAAATCCACTTTCCCTGATTTATACCAAAAAAATGAAATGTTGCTTAGTTGGCTTGTGTTCATAACTGTTATTTTTCACAGTATGAAATTTTGAGGTTATTGTGAAGATGCTGCTAAATGCTTCCTCCTCTTGTCTTTTTGGGGAGGCTTCAGGGGGTTGTTTTTTGGTGGTAGTGTTTTTTAACATTTAGAAGATACTTCCATAGTTCCTTGAACTCATGTTTCAGGAAGGTTATGCAAAGAAAGTAATTTTGAATTTGTAAGTCATGTCTGAATATAGGGAAAAAATTATCTTAATCTAGAAGGATAAGAGCTGCTTTTCTCCAGTATTGTATAGAGGTAAGTGGGCACAGTGAGAAGAAGCTTCACTGTATGTAAATGAAAAATGTAAAACTAACATGATCCTGAATGATAAATTGTGATTCCTTTACACTATAAAGGGATGCTTCAAACCTATAATAGATATGATTAATACAGGCAGAAAGAGGTTGCAGGTCAATATTTTTATCAGTGAAGTAACTGAACCACAGCTAAATAGATAAAGAGAAATTGTTTAGGATAAAAGAATTCTCACAATCCATCCTACTCTCATCCTTGTGTATAATATGATTGGGAGCCATTCCAAGACATTTTCTGAATATGAATAAATTTTCAAGACTGCCTGTTATATTTTTCATTTTCAAGTATTTCTGTACCACTGGGAAACAGGAATGAATAGGTATTAAAATTACATAAGACTGTTTATCTTAAAAAATAATCTGTTTTTTCAACAGAGCTGCAAAGTGCAGACAGAAATTTAGTAAAATCATCCATTTTAGCTAAATGTTTTTCAGAAGAAAAATTTAACTTCTGAATCTGTTAGGCTTATTCAACATTGGCAGGGAAAAAAAAAGATCTCTTTATTCCAGAAAAATATTTTATAAATATTTAAAGACTTAAGAACTTTGGGAATAATGGCCCCAATATGACTATATAGATATATATATAGATATATTCAGGCTTACATGATATTGAAAATAATTGTCAGTTGGGTTAATGCCAGGAACATAGTCACTGGGAGACAAGTAGCTAGCAATGTCTAGTTATCACAGGGCTGCATTTCAGTGTTCTGTTAGGACTTTAGGTTGTCGGAGTGAAACTAGGAATCTGCTTTAGTCCACTATTCAGCTATCTACAAGACAAAATGAACAGTTTCGGGAATAACTTCAGGAGTAGAAGTTCAGCTTCAGGGATAATTCTGAGCTCACAGAATAGGTTGTTGTCCCTTAGTGTATTTCTTAAATGCTTAATAATGAGTACAACATTACGATAAAAGATATTATGAGGGAATTGGATGTATGAACACAAAAACTTATTCTTGGTTTCTTCTGGATT
>VZZY01024996.1:0-60072 GCA_013400335.1 Eurystomus gularis | reverse complement strand
CCTGCCAACTGTGGCATCTGAGCTGCAGTAAGTGATGCAACAATTATGGATGGTAGTCTACTCAAACCTGAAAGTAGTTCTTTGCCAAAATTCTAGTGCAAAACCTTTTTTTGGGGAGTGGGAATTGGACAGCTACCTGTAGAAACAGATATCGTTGTACATGCGTTGATGTTTCTCTTCAGTTTTATGTGAGCTTTTACCACCTTTGAAAGCTCAATCATCATCCATAAGCAGTCAGAAATAACTTCAAATGTCTCTTAGTTCTGTAAGTGTCCTAGCACTCCAGTTAATATAGCCTGGGCCATTGGAAGACATTTAATGTATAAAAGAACAGCTGAGTCCCTTCCTTCCTTATCAGAGGCTGAATCTTTCCTGTATGTCATAATGCTACAGGAAAATACTATTTAATGGCAAAATGTTTCAGAAAACTTTCTCAGAACATTTCATCCTACAACTTTTAAAATATATCTAAACTTTTTCTTTAAACAAAGCTTAAAATATTTTAATTTCCTGCCTAACATGAGAGCTTCTGCAGCTCTGTGCAAAGCTGAGCATGCCTAACTGACATCCATGCATTTTCCTGGTTCAGGAATGTAAGAAAAACCCAAAGACATGAATAAAACTATGAGCACAGGGCTGAAAAAGTCAGTGTCACACTGCTCTGTGATCGGTCAGTCTACACAGGTCCTTCTTCTCAGTCACTTCCAACCAAAAAGTTCCTGTATCACATGAAAAATCACCACTATTGACCTTATAAGTTCAAAGCCTTCATTTTTTTTACTATTAAATTTCCTCCTGGTGAGCATGCTATTATCTGGCTAACTTCAGTTCCCTTCAATCCATAGAGGGGAGGCTGAAATGAGAGAGCACAGATCATTATCCCCTTATAGTATTGAATCTGTTTGAAAGGAAACTTTGTCCCGACCACTCTTTTAAGCAGCATGATAAACACAGTTCTTTCATAGTTGGAGGAGGATAGTTGCATTTAATTCCTTTAATTTCTTATTTTAAAGAAGTATTTAATCATAATCAGGCAATTTTAAACTCACAGTGACAACAATTAGACATGAAAATTAAATGGCTAAAATATATTAAACATAAATGTGATCAATATGCCTGAAGATGAAATCTCTGAATCTGAAACCACAGTGGGCTTGTTTTGAACTGCCTTCTTCTTCCTTTTGATCTTATAAAATAAAGTTTCTACATTCTGCAAGAAAAATTAGAAAAGGAAAGAAAAAGAGACAGTCACTTGATTGTCCCACTGGAATAAGAATCATATAAATCAGCTCTGGAATTGGAAGACTTTTTGAAATATACTAGTTCAGAAATGGACAGTAAAGTATGAAACTCAGTTCAGAAGGAAAAAAACCCCACCAGACATACATCCATATTTCATATAACCTATCGTGTTTCTCCTAAATACATTCAAGCAGTGAGCTAAATTCATGTGCTGCAAATACACCTTAAAATTCCCTGGAAGTGACTCTCCTTTTGGCAGCAACTGTGCTCCACACCAGAGTATTCAGCTAATTTTGCAAAATAAAGAAATAGTCATTAGACCACAGTTCCTCCCACACTCCCTTCCTCCCTTCCTTCTCACTTTTAGCCACTGAAGCCTCGTTGAAGTTCGTAGCATCAAAACACTGCAGCACCGTTTAATTACCCCTTTTGCAGCACATTACCTGGGACACAGTGGTATCCTTTGTGCCAATGTGTTGGAGGGCATCGGCACGGGGAAAAATAATATGGAAGGTGGAAAAAGAAAAACCAAATCCATATATATGGATAGGAACATTATGGAGTGAAGGTCAGAAGACAAGCAGACACAGAAAGTAGCTGTTGGTTTGTGGAGATGCTGGCAGTGACTGTAAGCATGTAGGCATAAATGCTTAAGCAACATAATCTTCCAAAACTTGACATGTGATTCTTTCTAGTATAATCAGAGCTTTTGTGCAAACTCTTCTCTTCCCTGAAAAAAAGATTGGTAAACATCAGCAAAGGCACATGCAGTGAAGAAAATATGAAGCTTGTAATTAAATCTGACAGGAAGTAAAATGGAAAGCTTCCACAATGCACCATTAACAAGGGAATGTTTAAATGAACAGTCAGGTGTTGTGAGAAGCTGAGAAGTGATGCAGTAAATGAGAAAAAGATCTGTAAGGTGGGAAAGAAACTTGATACAATTCTACAGAACAAGGGAAAGACTTAAGGGAATTTTTCCATTTATTCCAGAAAAATCTGAATCAGACAGTGCAGCAACTCAGAAATTGATCTTCTACCTTATTACAGTATTTCAGAAATGCCATAAAACCAAGTCATGACAGCGATTATGGTCAGCAGGTCTAAAGCTTACACAAATAACCAGATATCCGCACTGAATTAATTCATATTGAATCACAAGCCACAGGCTTGAAGGACAGAGAAGCTGTGAAAATTCACTAGCTTCTGTCCTTGTAGTACCTGTTTCCAGCAATGTTACACATTAACAAACCTTACCCAATGCACTTTTTAATTATGTTTGTCTTTATTATCTAGAAAAAATGACAATCTGTCCTGAAGGTCAGCCACACTCTCCGGGCTTGCACCTCCCAAATTTTCACCCTTGGGTCCACAGCTGGTCTTTGCTATCTCTATGAAGCTCAGCTCAAAGTCATAAGTGAAGGAAATAGCAAAGGATAATGCTGTAATTCATAAATACATTTCATAATAATATAAAGGAATTCTTCATGGTATAAAGTGGTGGTGGGTTGTCACCCAGCTAATAACATCTGTGAAAGCTGTTGTCCCCTTAGCTTCATAAGTAAGCTAATTATTGTTAGTGTAGTGAGTGAAGAGGTCAGAGGAGCTTTATTGGTTCCATTTCATGATGTATTTCTGCTCTATGATTCAGTAATCTTTGCTCAAATGCTTAAGTGCTAAATGTGCATTTTTCTGTTTCCCAGCTGTTAGCATATTTCACAATTCGGATCAAATGTAGTTTGATATCACCAATAACTACTGTGTGTCTAACAGTCACAACACATATTTCACTTATTTCCCTTACACTTGCTAATGACCACCCAAGTTCAACATTGTTGAATCTTAATGCATGAGCCAGTGACCAGAAAAACCTTCCAGGATTTTGTCGGACTTGAATTCTGGAATTAATTGTACAAATATAACGCTGGAAAGGGAATGTTTCATTGTATTGTGTGTTTACACAGAATTTCTTTTTATGAAATGAGACATTAAAATTACAGCACTCTGCCACACGCAGTGTGTGCGTAATGTGAACTATTCTCAGTGATGTTTGATGAGGTTAGTATTGTTATAAATAAGTCCTTGCTGATAAGTTAAGATTTTACGAGTCTTGTTGGTATGAAAGCTAAAGGGAGGGTTTTTGCTACTCCTTCAGTGGAGAATATACCTGACCTCCACAGAAATAAATAAAAAGGAAAAAGAAAAAAAAGGGCAGTAGAGTTGCTATTATTGCCATATCAACAAGTATTAAATATTGATGAAAGTAGTTAGACCAATGATAAGGTAGTCAGTGATATGGAAGACAAGTTACTATAGGTAAAGTGCACATTGTCTAGAAAAAGCTATTTTGTGAAAAGCAGTGTCATGAAAATACCAGTTATTTCATGAATTTCCTTTCTAATTCTCCAAATTAAGAATATATCTGTTCTTTCTACTGTATCTTCTCAAAATTTCCCTGGAGTTACCACTTTCTAAGAGTTTAGCTGACTAAATATTCTATTATATGTCCTTTAAATTTGAGGTTAATTGGTCTTTGGAACACGGAAAAATTTTTTTACCTGAATTCTATCTCATTTTTACCTGCTTAGTTCCAAATCATAGATGCCCTGGAGCCTCTTTTCTGACTGTTTGAGTAACCTGCTTGCCTGTGTCTGAGGTATCCTGATGCATCTTAAATGGTTCTGCATGTCTGCGTTTATACAACTATGGCTGCTCCTTCGATGACTTTTCTAGGTGAACTGGGGCATATCTCTCAGGGCATGCTTAGACATGCTGGAAAAGCATAGCAGTGGGGTGAAGGTCTATGACATGTCTGGCATGTATCTGCTTTACGTATTCAGAAAAGTTCCCCTTGGCCCTTGGTTTATAAGAGGTATCTCCAGATGCGTAAAACCCCTCATGTTTCTAAGGTGTTCATTGCAGGTTCGATCTGTTCTCTCCTTGTGGCAAGCTGGTAAGGAGCAGCTTGATACTGAGAGATGTGGATGTTTCCTTAGGCAAAGGATTGTCTATAAACCACAGATGTGCTGCTGGAGAATAGGGCTCTGCCTAGCAGTGTGGGGCAACCTGCTGTCTTCTGACAGCCATCAGCTAGCAGTCCTGTTCTCCTGTGGTTCCTGAAGGTTTTACTGTTTTGCTCTGGCCAATTTAAACACAGTCTGTTCAGGCACACTGTGTCCAACTGATTCCACTGCACAGTTATCTTTACTCGTAATACTCTTGGCTATAAAGATGATCCAGACATACACAGATCATCTATACACAAGGAAAGAGAACAGGGCAGCCTTTGCAGAAGGAAAAAAAAAACCAAAACATTTCCAAAATGAATGCTTATGGAGAGTCCAAATAATGAATTGTATACAAAAAAATTAACTAAAAGAGTGTGATGAGATGCTCTTCAGGAGAGAAAAATATCGGCATGTGTACTGTTAAGAAAAGCCAGCACCACTGCATTCAGAGTGTCCTGATGATGACTTGTTTACATTCATTTTGCTTGACTGGTTTTCTGGGCTTGATTGTGACTCAAACCTGGAATTTTTGCTCAGGCAAAATCCCCATTGATTGCTATTACTTCTTGCTAGCAAGCATTTGGAAAGGCAAATCCCCAATGAGAAGTCATTTGTTGTCTTTCCATGAGGAATACTTATTGCATGCAATGGAAAAAACTGTAGACTTTCGTGAGGTTTTTCATGTACGTTTTTTAAAGATTAGTTGATTTAATTTGATTTATTCCTATATTAAGTTGAGGGAATGCTGTCAATTCAATGAAGAGGTACTGATGATTTAATATATGACTTATAATCATTTGAACTGGTGAGGGTTCCAGATCTTTGTGATTTCTCTTTTACTAGCCTAATGCAATGAAATTATTGGTATAGATGCAAGAGATTCTTCACTCGATTCAGCTGAAGATTCATGGGCTTTGCTTAAGCAGTCAAGGCAAATTTGTTACATGGAAGGTGAGTAAATACCTGACTTTAATATTGTACTCAAGGAGTTAATTTTTTTCTCAGTCAAGGCTTGATCTTTTCTATCCTTAGGTTCATGCAGGCAGAATCCAAGGATTTCTTAAGATAAGTCTTTGTAACTCATAACAACAGTCACAATCACACATTTTCCCTCCTGTCCTCATTTTAGCTGTCCTGATTGTTAAGACTATTCTCAGTTTTAAACCTTGCCCTCCCTCATTGTGCTCACTGCTCTCCTCTCACATAGGGAAACCACCACTTCAACAGCACTTAGCCTTGGCAACAGGATGGAGCTTTGAAATGCTGCATACTTGGGAACAAAGAATCTGAATTTTCATTAACAATTATGTATCTATCTCAGTGATGGAAAACAAATTACACCATGACTCAACCTGCATAACTCTTCTCAAATGACAAGAAAGGACCTCATTCATAAAACTCCTCCAACCTCAGATTTTCCAGTTTTAGGTGACATTTCATGCTAACACATCTTCCTATAACAAGAATACAAAAACACCAAGGAAAATGGATGTCTGTTGGGTGAAGCACAGGCATGTTCACTGAACCCTGACTGTACTGGCCAGATAAAAAAGGTCCATTTCGACACTACTCTCTCAAACACATTCAGCGTCACAAATTGTGCTGCCACATACAGCAGCCGTGCTCATTGATTATTTAGGCAGGGTGCAGGTCCTGTCCTCCCAGGAAGCAGCTGAACCATGTCTCTGTGTTGAAATTCCTCCTGTTGTCTCCATGACCCTTTTGTCTGTTTCTGATCAAGGAGAGGGTTCAAATGGAGTTGCAGTTTCCAAGTGTGCTCCTGTCTCCTGCTTTCCACTTAGAATTTTCTTCTTTACTTCACAAAATTACTCCAAAGATGATCACGTTACTCCACCCTATGCACCTCTAGACTTCGGCTTCTAGTTCAACGTCACCAATTCTGCCTTGACAAAACATGGTGCTGTTTTTAACTTGGTTCTTATAACCAAGTTAAAAATGTTTCTCATAACCATCGGTCTCTCATATGGTTCACATAATACTTAGAGCCATGAGTGTTGCTGTTTTGTTTTTGTTCTTTGTAGAAAAGCACCTGCTGTAGTGCTATGTAGAGCCACTTTTCTTCTTGTGTTACATCTTTCTACTAACTTCTAGCCAACAAGATCTCCTGATAGTGTGGGTCAGACTTTCTTGATGATATTTTGTATTTTTTGGAGCTCAGATTTATTTATCTTTTGTGCTCCTGGTCAGGCGACAGTCAAACTCAAAGTCGGTGTAAGGACCTGTTGGCTACACTGAATGAAGGACACTGCTCACAAATGACCTTATATGTAAGGTACTTAAGTGCCAAAGCATAGTAACGGATCTACTGTGGAATGGTCAAAGCTTTTACAAAGGTGTCTGCCTGCAATTTGAAAAAACAGAAGTGGTAAAACTAATTAAAAAGGAAAAAACCCAACCAAATGTCTTCTCAAAGGGTTTCCTCTGGGAAGGAATAGTGTCTGCCTCATCACATTTTCCAAGATTTAGTTTCCACATAAGACTCTCATTTCCATATTTGATATGGGTACTTGAGACTGTAAGATCACTAAAGCCCCTACTGACTTTGTGTGGAATTCCACAACTAGATATAAACTGCCTTCCACCCTCCTCTCTAGAGATGTTCCTCATGCTTTTCCTAACAAATCAAAGAAGGATGTAGCACCACAGATGATCCCTGAAGGGAGATCTATACTGTCTCGCCTGCGACTGAAGGGCAACCATTAGAATATGCCAGACACTTGCAACATCCAGACTAGAAAGACTTCTGAGACACCACCTTAACGAAGAGAGCCAGTTCCTTTTTGTATACTAACAATGATGCCACTTCTAAATTCTGTACACAATTGCAGAGTGGTCCATGGACACACCTGGGTGAAGTGCTGGGGCCTGAGCTGTGGGCCCTGAGTTGGAGTTGACCTGTGGATGAGTCACAACCTAGCAGAATGTTTTGTTTTCCCCACTGGCTTCATGTTCCAGAGGCAGAACCTGGCCCACCTGTGTCTCTGTGGCTCCACCTTCACCCAGCTGGTTGTGGTTGGGGTGGTGGGTGAGGCCAGGGCTACAATAACCAGGAGCTAATTAGTCAGAGGAGCTTCCTGTTGGGTGTGGCTTCTGCTGGGGCTGGTTGCATCTCTTGGTGGTGTCTTTCTATGTGAAGGGCCACTGAGGAGCCATCTCTGTCTGTTGTGTCCAGCAGGTGATGCCAGCACCACAATGGGCAGCAGAGAAGCTGGGCCCACAGGAACCTATGGCAGGATTGTTTGAAAGAAGACTTGTAAGGGGATGTTTCTGAGTTTAGTGTTGGCCTGTGTGATCAGGCAACTGATGGCAGCATCAAATGATGATGGCTGAACCAGCACAACAAAAGGGTACAGGACAACCAACCTCTTTGCCTTTTCATCTAACCCAAGAGCATTAATTTCCCACCAGATAGTAGATTTTGGGAAGAGTGGTCACTGTTCACCCCTGCTGCCTGTTTCACCGTTGGGAATCTGAAAAGCATGAGAGAAAGGGAATTGGTAAGATAAAATCTGACATCTTCTGTGCATATCAAAGATCTTAATTTTGTATTTTAAAAAACACTGTTACAGGTTAAACAAAACTACACATAAAAACTTCTGCATACAGGGACCAAAATCTTGAATTTTGATGCTATCAGATGAGTGATATAAGCTGAAAGTAAACCTTGCTCTGCTGGGACTTACTTTGTCATGACTCTGAAATGTACGTTTATGTCTTTAACTGTGCAAATGTTTACTGCCTTTTATATTATCCTGTGCCCTGACTTTTCAACTTTTAAATAGTTCACAACCCTTTTTTTCTCACCTGTGTCCTGAGGAACAAGAATGTGGGCAGACAGCACCCTCTGCAGTGAACAATGGGGAAATGACAGTTTGAGCTCTGCTAGGGACTTTTATTTGTGCTGTATCAGATGTGTCTTCTACCCTCTGCTTTCAGTGGACAAGCAAAACAATTGAGGTTGGAGCTGGTGTGAAGGCTGAGGCAGGCAGAGGCATGTCAGGATATCTTGAAGTGTGTGTGGTGTTGCAGGGAAGGGAGATAGTGGCTAAACTGAGTTAAAAATATCCAAAGTCTTATGGCACATGCTGTTTCAGGTGGTGTTGTCTCCTTTCTCCCTAAAAGTTACGATTTTCTTATAAGCACAACCTTCTCTCATGCTACAGATATGAGGTTTAAGATTATTTTTGAAGTTGCTGTCCTTTTACATGCAATATGTTAAAAGAATCACAATCAAAGGGCACATCTGTCATGTGCAGAACGGGAATCTAATCCAGACTCCAGGAAGACCTGTGTTAACCCAGCTGTGGTGACCCCTGTGTTTAGTCATGCTTCCTCCTAACAAGGGTAACAAGTGCTGCAGACACACTGATGCAAAAACCTTGGGTTCAGAGTAGCTTTTACCAAACCACAAAAGAGCAAAATGATTTTTTCTCAGTAAGAGTGACAGCAATGGGCTCTTCTTCCTCCATGTTAAAGCCATCACATTGAAGTGATCTTTCCTACCAGGGAAACAACCTTTTACCTGGACCAGAAGTTTAATACCATCATCCTGTCCATGTTTTCTTAGAGGATTCCTAGCTGGGTCCAGCTCCCAATCATGCAACCTCTCTCTACACAAGCTCCTACTTAAAACTGATTGGAAGCAGATGTAGAACTCTAAAAATTTGACCAGTTAAAGAAAATACAGTTATGTGGTGAACACAAAGGGTGGTAATTTCAGGTATCGTGGGGACTGATAGCATCTCAATTCACTTCAGAGTCAGCAAATTCCTGAATATGTAAACCTGAACCTTGCAAAAAAATGCAATCTAGTGGGCAGCAGCTCATATTTGTGATGTGCATCTTGTGGGGTACGTTTACCCAGGTTTTGGTGCTTTGGATCCCCTCTGATACTGGAATAAACAAGCCAAAGGTAACTTCAGTGCTCTGCAGAATTCTCCATGATGGACAGACACGCAGTGTCTACGTAAGTGGCTACTTCTCTTAATCTCTCTGTATTTCCACTGAGCTGCCACTCAGGGTTCATTCTGCTCTTTGGACTATTTTATAGATGCTTCTGGGAATGCTCTTTTGTATGAGAGCAAACTCTTGAGATTCACAAACTCTTTTTGCTGGGGCAGAGCGGCAATAATGCAATGACATGGTTTCCAAATGCTTTTTCCCAAACTCTTCTGGAAGGGTACGAATGCACTCAAAAGCGGGAAAAGTTTTAAAAAATAATCCATGATGTTTGTAAACTTCTAAATTAAGTTCCAAATTTCAAGTACCCTCAGGATTTCAAATTTGGTTAAAAGCAACCATGTGCATTTGTGTTTGCACACACACACACCTGAAAGTACAGAAAACGGGGTACAGAGACCCAGTAAGTTTTACTATGCCCGAGAGCTGGAAACTTAATATCAAATTTCAATTCATAACTTTATGATTTACAACATACGGAGAAAAATTGGAAAATATACAATAAATGTTATCTTCTGCTCTTTGAAAAATGTTTTGGTTCCCAAACTTCTTCCACGATCTTTTCCAGGCTTTCTGAAATATTTGGGTTTTAATGTCATAGAAAGGTCTAATTTCATTGAGGCTAGGGAGTCATGGCTGAAATTAGATTAATAATGATTTAGTCTGGTGGGTTTTTTACTTGTGGAACACTAGTGCTTCCTCATAGTTTAAAGCGTATTGGAGATGTGGGTTATTTCTCTTTGATCTGAAGTTTTGTTAACAGTGGGAAATTAAACCAAAAGTGACAGAATGTCCCTCTCATTATGTAGCCATATATACAATTTCATGGTTTAGTGGTTTTGACTGCAATTGTTCTTTGACACAGAGAATAAAATGAATTCTTCACTCCCAGAGTTTTCCCTCGCTCTACCCAAAAGTGTGTAGGAAACTCAATCGTAGGTCAGACCAAAGGGTCACATAGTGTAACATTCCATCTCTGAACATGGTGCCTAAAGGAAGTTACAGGAGGTAAATTATAAATAGAATTATAGAATCACAGAATGGTTTGAGTTGGAAGGGACCTCAAAGATCATCTAGTTCCAACCGCCCTGCCATGGACAGGGACATCTTCCACTAGACCAAGCTACTCAAAGCACCATCCAACCTGGCCTTGAACACATCCAGGGATGGAGCATCCACCACTTCTCTGGGCAACCTGTTCTAGTGCCTCACCACCCTCACAGTGAAGAACTTCTTCCTTACATCTAATCTGAATAGAATTCTATGATTCTATGAAGTATCAGTTCACAGAACCCTGTGTAAATAACTCAGTAAAGACATTTTTTTACTCCCCTAAAATATTTCTCATGGGCTTTTTTTTCGGTAAGACAAAACCAAATAAAAACCCCAGACTATAAGTGAAGCAAAACAAGATGACAGTATGTATATAACAGTATCACTTGGTAAAATGAAACACTATATCCCCAAAAAAACGATACAGATCCACAACCTAAACTACTCTAGCATCCCCAAAAAAGTCTTGAGCGTGGTATTTGTCCTACATTTCAGAAATTGCTTCCATGAATCCTTCTTGCAGCCCATGAAATCTCCTTCTTGCAGCCCATGAAATCAACCCATGGGCATAGAAAGAATGTAGAAGTCAGATGCTACTGAAAGTAGAAATCAACTCCCCACCATCCAGAAGACAAAAAAAAGATTCAATCTGCCATCTGAGGTGCATTTTTGGGTGCATTTTTATTTATCTCATGCCTTTTGTAAGGGTAACATAAATATTTCCATACCTGAAGTATTTGGGTACATATGTTCCTCTAGAAATGCAGAACTGAGACTCAAAACACTGAAAAAATATGAATCTCCATCAAGGCTAGGGACTATGCTGCTTTGCTTGGACACTGTCTGCCCTTTAAGGCAATATGGAGCTACGCAGTTCAAGTAAACTTTTGTCAGAGTTCTTTCTCTATAAGGTCCTCCCTCATAAAACTTAGGACAGTTCAAATACAAGTGAATTAGGCTCTAAAATCCTATATAATTTTAAGCCCTGCCCCAACCTGAGTGAAGCAGGCGGGATCACACACTTTCTTTCTTATGCATTTTAATATTATTTTCTGTCACCTGCTTTGAACTCCTTAATGCAGCAGAATCCCTGATGACTTCTTTGTGTGTTGTTGACTAGCTTGCCAGCATTGATGAACTCTCCATTTCTCCTCCATTTACTTTGCCTATCAATTAGACTGTTATTGTTCTGTAGGTTGCAATAAGTGGCAGGTTTTGCAGACACAGCTGACAGTCACTACGCTGAAAGGTGGGGGAGTATGAATAAATTTAAATACATATGCATATTGAAAATGCGCCCCTAAGTACTAAATTTAGACACCCTTAAAAAAACTTCCAAAATAAACAGCAGCCAAGGAGAATAATCCGAAGTAGCCCACTGACTGCAATCCGGGAAGCTCAGAAGGAGACAAAAGAAGTCCCCAGCTGCCAAGGACGCAGAAGAAAGTTGGGACATCTGGCTCCTTGTCTATCGTACACATTTTGTACGATTGGGTGCTAAGCATTTCTGCTGTTATTTTTGAAAGGATATAAGCAAGATTGAGCACTCCTGTTGATTTTCCTCTCTGTGAAATGGGAGCGTTACTGCAATACTGTTTTCTATGAAGTGCAGTTTCCCCTTTGCAATGTCATCCACGGAGAAGGACCTTGCTGTGCTGGAGGTTACTCCAACAGCCAACAAAAACATAGTTGGTTTAGAGCAGGATATGCATAGAGGTTATGAAGTGCTTAGGTAATGCAATAAGAACATACAATATCTTAGCTGTATGCACCATACATTTATCAAGACATTTCAGTGTTGCTTGGCGTGCCATTCTTACTCTAAGGTCACCTAATCTGAACTACTAGTGAGGACAAATATGAAACCCTGATATTCCCACCAGACTTACTTTTCTCTTCCGTAAAACTCTCACTTAACAGTGAAGAGCCAATGCAGCTGTTTTACCTCTCTCATGAAATAATAGGAAACAGGCAGAAATTAAACTCCAGCACCAGCTGACATTTAATCCAGAGCTTGATGGCACTCTAATGTTTAGTTGCTGAATCTTCAGGTGGGCAAGATGTCTGTTGTGGCTTAAACATCAGAATTGCAGAGGGCAGAAGCCTGGCTTACAGCTGCAAAGCACAGCAGTCTGGTTTTAATCAGAGCTGACTGTGGTTACAAGAACTGAACTTTGAGGCAATGGAGATGTACAGAACTTCCATCAGCCTAGGAAAAAGGTAAAAGATGATAACATATTGGGAGGAATAAGGTATTTAGGGATTGGAAATTGAGAGGAAAGAAAAAAAACCAACTAATTCAAATTTGGAAGATATTTATTTGATTTCTCTATGTCTTTTAAACTAGGAAATACCCTTTATCTGCATTGAGGATTTATCTCGGACAGATGGGGCCTGTAAAGGGTCATAATCTTGGTTTAATCTTTGCAGGTTTTATGGTGAAATTGGTGCAAAAGGTGGGAGGCATGCTTAAAATTTTATTCAGAGGTAGCATTCCTTCCTGTACTGACCTGACATGAGTGCCAAAGAAAGATCTTAAATAAGACTGAAAGTAAACCCTCTGAGGTAGGTTTTAAAGAGAACATTTTTCTGCCTCCTTGGGTACTCCTGCTCCTACACACTTGAGGGAGCTGCATCATCTGTTGGGTTACAGCTGCAGCTGGGATTCATAATTATGCTTCTGGGAACTAGTTAATATTTCTTGACATTATAGTAATGGTTCTAGGCCTAGTTAGTATTTCATGTCTGCACATTTTGAAAGTTGCATGCATTTGATTTTACCCTGGGTGGAGTTGGAGTTTTGAAAAACAGGCCTGGGATCCCAAATGTTTCACAGAATACAAGCCCAGGTATCTATTTCCTGATTTAACTGCTGCTTTAAACTGTCGTTTAACACGTAGCTGTTGTTATATGCTTACATGCTAACATGACACTTTCCTAAAAGTCATTACAAATAAAAAATAATGAAGCTACTTCACATTTTCCTGGATCAGCTCTTTAAGTACTGGCACAGCATAATGAATTGTCAGAAGACTGCGAACCTAGGCAATCTGTGTGTCTTGTCCTCTCCCCTGCAAACTGTACCTGTTTCCCAGAAAAGATAAATGGAAAATCTTATCTATCACAGAATAAAATGAAATTAAATTAAGCTTGAGAGTTCCAAGTCAGAAATATTGGACTAAAATTATATAAGAGAAAAATAGCTGGTTTTGCACACAGAAACAAAATGGTGTTTTCTGAAAATCTGGAGAAGAGTTAGTGTAAAGAAAAAAAGCCAAAACACTGAACTGCACTGCCAGTATTTATTTACATGAAATCCCCTCATAATACCAAAACTCTCTAGATGGCAATGTCAACATATGTTTCAGAATATCATGCAGGTGCCTCTCTCTACCCATTAGCATTTCAGCCTAAAGAAACTTCCTTCCCAAATTTTAAATTGCCAAAATGAAGTGGATGCCACAAACAGAAGGTAAAATAAACCCACATGATGATTCTGCAAAACACTTAAGCCTGCACTTTTGTTTAATCATGTGTTTATCATAGAACCATTTAGTTTGGAAAAGACCCTTAAGATCATTGAGTCCAACCATTAACCCAGCACTGCCAGGTCACCACTAAACCATGGCCCTCAGCATCACATATGCATGGCTTTAAAACCCCTCCAGAGCTGGGGACTCCACCACTGCCCTGCGCAGCCTGGGACAGGCGTTCACAACCCTTTCGCAGAAGACATTTTTCCTACTGTCCAGCCTAAACCTCCCCTAGCACAATGTGAGGCTGTTTCCTCTTATTCTATCACTTGTTCCTTGGGAGAAGAGACCGACCCCACCTGGCTCCAACCTCCTTTCNAACCCCAGGTTCTTCAGCCACTTCTCACCAGACTTGTGCTCTAGACCCTTCCCCAGCTTCATTGCCCTTCTCTGGACACCTCAGTGTCCTTGTAGTGAGTGGCCCAAAACTGAACCCAGGATTGGAGGGGCAGACCCACTGGTGCCGAGTACAGGAGAATGATCCCTGCCCTAGCCCTGCTGGCCCCATTAGTGCTGATACAAGCTGATACAAGTGTTGGCCATTTTCCCACCTGGACACACTGCCGGCTCATATTCAGCCAGCTGTACACCAATACTACCAGGTCCTATGCCCAAGACAGCCTCCAGCTATCACATCACCCAGAAAGTCCTTCTCTGTTCTTGAAAAACTGGTCTAGGTCTAGCAGGGAGACTTCCCTGGTTGGCTCACTCACCAGCTGTGTCAGGAANNCTCACTCACCAGCTGTGTCAGGAAATTACCTTTCACACACTTGTGGAACCTCCTAGGGTGTTTCCTTTCTGCTGTATTGTATTTCTAGCAGATATCTGGTAAGCTCAAGCCTCCCACAATAACAAATGGTGATGATTGGAAGACTTCTTCCAGCTGCTTATAGAATATTTTCTCTGCCTCTTCATCATGGTTAGGTGGTCTGTAGCAAGTCTGTAACAGACTCTCACCATCATGTCTGCCTTGTTCGTCTCCACAAAATTATAGAATAATAGAATGGTTTGGGTTGGAAAGGACCTTTCAAGGTCACCTAGTCTAACTCCTCTGCAGTGAGCAGGGACACCTGCAACTAGAGCAGGTTGCTCAGAGCCCCGGCCAACCTCACCTGCAATGGTGCCAGGGATGGGGCATCGACCACCTCTCCGGGCAACCTGGGCCAGGCTTTCACCACCCTCACTGTAAAAAATGTCTTCCTTCTCTTTAGTCTAAATCTCCTCTCTTTTAGTTTCAAACCATCACATCTTGTCCTGTCACAATAGGCCCTGTTAAAAAGATTGTCCTGATTCCACCTGATTCTTACCCATAAACACTGAACCTTATCATCACCGTCATTAAGCTCTAGACAATCTAACACTCCCTAAGATACAGGGCTACCATATTGTTTAATGTAATGTTTATGCCAGATTTATTAATATTTATGCTGTATTGATTACATTTACAGCCAAACCTGAGCTTCAGTAGCTGTAAAAAAGAGAAAACTCCTGCTGAGGAGCCAAAAAAGGTGGGACAGAGGGAAAGAATGAAGTCTGTTCATCAAGAGTGGTTTTTGGTTTTTTCCTTGCTTTGCTTGTTTTTGTAATGATCAACAGCTCAATATTAGTTAAAGCAAACATGTGGAAATCTCGTGTGATCATTTGTAAGTAGGAATAACAAATGTTCTCTTTTTGCTTTAATTGTATTCATCATGACTTGACACAGTGATTTGTAATTGTCTTCATCTCCTTACTTGCATTTTCTCAATGTACAAAAGAGAAGCTTTTATACTTTACAAAGTAAATACCCAGAGGCTATTCCCTGGGATTACATTTTAATACCTAGGCAGCTTGCCTGGCTTTTCACTGTTGCAAGCCTGTCCTTATTATCCATGCATCTTGCACTGCATGAGAATCAATACTCTAACTCCGGAGCCAATTATCCAATCTTTCTGATTAATTAGTTTGAAGTATGTTCTACATGCTTTGATTTTTATTTTAATTTTTGTTTCTGACATTTTGTGGGGGCCGTCTTGATTCCTTTTTCATTTTTCTCAATGCAACTTTGGCTTTGTTCTCCACAGGGAAATTAGTTTTCTACTCAATCTTTCATGCAGAGAAAGAATAGCAGTAATATTTATTCACAAAATTACTTGAGTGGTTTTTTTTGAAACCACCTCTTACTGTATCTGTGACTCAGTGACAGAACTGCAGTTTGTTATGTCAACAAAATGGGAGGAAAAAAAATCACTTTCAGAGGTGTGGAGTTCGAGGAGATAACAATCAATACAAAATGTCTTCATGTCTTCTTGTATTTCTTCTGTAAAGTTAATTTTCTGTAAATATTTCTGGTTTATTTAATACTTCAAATTCCAAACTGAGCATGTTGCATTGATTTAAATCATTTTAAAACACTACCTGAGATGTTTACTGGAGCTGGCAAGAGAACACATCTGGTTAAAATGCTATTTAAGTTTCAAATATTCATCATAAGCTTGGCCTGAACTTTTTCTTTTGTTTTTACCTGCACTTAAATATTAGAGTGGAGGAAATTTATATTGACCCATATTATTACTTTGCAATTACAAGACTATACACACAGAATATATTTGATTCATAAAATATTATGTTGAATATTTGATGAACTTTTTTTCTGGTCAAAGAAGGAATTATAATCTCTGAACACTGTTATTACCAACCACAGCCTCAGTGAAAACAGTGTATTATTTCCTCAAAGGAAATTGTATTAAAATCTAAATAAAGCATAAAGATTAGTATGAATTCTTCATATGCTGAAACAGTGAGTTCACAGTTGTATTTCACTTTACTCTTTCTCCTTCCCTAGAGGGAAATGTCCTTAATATTTGTATAATGCCAGATAAAATTGATTCTTAGAGATTATCTGCACGGACATGGTGAGAACAGACTTTGACATTTTTGCAGTGAAGATGTTACAATGTGAAGATGCTGGCCAGTCACAGGCAATGGTAGAAAATTAAAAAAGAACAAGAATTAACTAAAGAAGACAGGGTGGTCATTTTTATTGGGATGAAGGAAGCGAGAAAACAAGAAACTCTCAAACATCTCTTTCCAGAAACTAACACCAAGACTCATATTCTGCCATTTTCTTTTTATGTTTAATTTTAATACTGGAAGTAACAATGAGAGCAGACAACTTCACTCCTGAGAGTTCATAAGAATGTGGTGATCATTTGTGCTCTTGGCTGAAGTGTGGGACTGAAAACATTATAGGCAAGCAAAGTGATACGAACTAAAGGGTAGCAACCATGTGAGACTGGAATGAGCTGCTGCACAAGCCCCGCGCTATGTTGGACGTGAGTCAGTAATGACACCCTAGCGCAGAACGGCAAAGCCCATGTAGAGTGAAATCTCTCCAAGCCCTAAGATTTTAGGTATTTATGCCTGACAAGTGTCATGCAGTCCGTTACTTTTTTCTTTTTTTAATTACAAAAACTGATGTAAGCTTTTCAAGGATTTCAACAGTCTTACCCATAAATAAAGCGCTTTTTTTGTTTGTTTCTTTCTGTGTTTGTATTTGCAATTGTATTCATCTGTTTGAACTATTATCCTCATTGGTAGACCTAATATCCTCATTGATAGACCTAATGTCCTCATTGATCCTCATTAATATCCAACGTGTTTGAGGTGTTTAGCATTTGAAGTTTAGCTTGTTCCTCTGCAAGTTGAAGACTAATATTATCACTGCCTGAAAGGCTGTTACCTAAAGAGTTCTTAGAAATTAACCATAAAGAAGATACAATTGCCATGTTAATGTTACTAAATGCTTTTCCTTTGATACTACTGGTCCATGTGAGCTACTCTTCTTTCAGTGTTTGCCTTTTTAAGTTCTGTCATGAACATAAAGGACAGGCTGATTGCGTCTAGAAATCAAAACTTGTGTGTGCTCTGAACCCATCAGTTCACTCCTGCTCATTCTTAATGGCCAAGTAATTTGGGGTTTTAGTCAGAGGATGCAATTGTTAAGAGTTATCTCAAATGAATATTCTGCTTCCTATTCTGCAGAATATTTCTTCCATTATCCCTTTATTTCTATTGCTAAGGTCAACAAGATCATTATCTTAAATAATAGATTGAGAAGACATCCCAGCTCAGTTAAAGGTGTCCCTGCTCACTGCAGGGGGGTTGGACTAGATGACCTTTAAAAGTGCCTTCCAGCCTAAAGCATTCTATGATTCTATAAGATGTAGATAAATCAAAAGAAAGGGAAAATACAAACTTACACGCACACATAAATGCCAGAAGTCTCATTTAGATGTTCTGCTTTCTACAAGACACTTTGCACAGTTCCACCAAATGTTGACCCTCATAAGAAATTTAGTCTTGTTTCTGTATCATTCCATGTCCCACCTAATGACCTCAGGAGGCCAGGACTTCCCCACTGCGACATAGATGCATTGCAGGAAGGTAAACAGGCACAAGGAGGTGAAGGGGCTCCTCTGAAGGCATGCAGATGGGGATTGCCTGAGCCAAGACCACTGTCCATTTACTGGTTTCTAAAGATAGCACCTTTTCTGTAAGTCTTTTGCGTACATAATACTTCAGACTGCAGCTCAGCAAGAGGCTTCAATTTGTGTTCCTTGAATCACGTATGATCCTACCCTTCGGTATTTCCAGGAGTTGACCATACTAGACAAGGAGCTGAATGCTAGAGCTAATTACAGGTGTGGTTTTGTCACATCAGCCAATACTGAAGCCACCTTAAAATCCTTATCTCTCCTCCTAGCCTACTCAGGATAAATCCATGCTTGCTAAACAAGCAATAAATTTAAAAGGACATTGCAGAGTGTAAGTTGTCGCTTTTACAACCATGTCCAAGAAAAAGCCTTTGTGTGCATTCAGAGTGACATAAGAGGAGGCTAATGTAATGAAAATGTTCTCAGGCAAAGATACCGTGCGTGCTAAGAACAAGTGAAGGATACTGATGAATAAATATACAGTAATTTGCATCCTTCTATAAATTCCACTTGCTAATAAGAAATCTTTAAAAGCAGAAATTATTCAGTGTTCTGTCATCATCCTGGGATACCAACAAGAGCTGCTAGGGATGAGAGTTTAGTGTGTGTACCAACACAGACTAGGGAAAGGAACTGAGAAAAAGGGAAGGGGGAAAGAATCAGGGATGCCCTAAAACTGATCCTAAAGACTAAGAAATCCTAACCCAAACTGTGAGAAATTGTAGCAGCACAGAAGAGGGAGAAATCATAGTTCTTTGTTGTCTGGAAGGCTTCCCTGTCATGCAATTATTTGATGATTAATGTATTCACCTGGTGATTAATGTAATAATTACGTTGTGAAATAACAGAGGACTCGTTAGCTAGCCTGTCAAATCAGGTATGTAAATATTGAAAAAAATGTGTCTTAAACTGCAGAGAGGGATTCATTTGATTGAATGAGTCAGGTAATAAATAATTATAGTTATACCAGCAAAAGAAATAAAAATCTCCAGAATGACTCAGGACTTAGAGCAACTTCCATATACTCTAGCTAGGAAAATTCTTTCTTAGGAGATAGTCTACTCCGTAATTTTCACACACAAAAGTCTATCCTGAATTTTTCTCCTGCAGTTTCCTGTGAAACAGATAGACTGATTGTTCTCAAAGCTACAAGGCAAAGTCAGTGAGTGACCTGCTCCAGCTTGCAATCCAGTTGGCAATGCTTCATCCATGCTTCAATTTAGAAAGATCCCCAAGCAAGCCACTAACAGTGAGCTTGAAAGCATGTCTAAACTATGTGCTCATGAGCTTGAAGTCAGGCGTCAAGGGTCTTTGATGCTAAGTGATTATTAGTTCCTTTTCCGAGCAACTAATGAGCTGGGATACAATAATAAGATTCTACTAATAGTCTACCAGTGAATGTCAATTCATTTCCTCCAAAAGCTTTACAGATGAGTATTTGTATATCCCTGTGAGCTTGCCTCTGAGGCCTGAGAAACCTCTGTTCTCTCATCATCATTTGTCTGTTTTGGGAGATGGCAGCTACATTTAGCAGTAGCTTGCAATTATGAATCTTATTCAAAACCCATTAAAATCAACAAGCATCTTTCCATAGACGTGGGTGAACATTAGTTGCAACGTTTGTGTGTGCAAATATCTACATATCTATATCTGCTACAGACAGTATTTTGGACTTGCAGTGGTGTATATATCTACCTTGAGCTTACCAGGAATCATAGAATCACAGAATCATAAAATCATAGAATGGTTTGGGTTGGAAGGGACCTTTAAAGGTCATCTAGTCCAGCCCCCCTGCACTGAGCAGGGACATCTTCAGCTAAATCAGATCTCTCAGAGCCCCATCCAACTTGACCTCAAATGTTTCCAGTAATGGGGCATCTACCACCTCTCTGGGGAACCTATTCCAGTGTCTCACCACCTTCAGCATGAAACATTTCTTCCTTATATCTAGTCTAAATCTACCTTCTTTCAGTGTAAAACCACCACCCCTTGTTCTATTGCAACAGGCCCTCCTAAAAAGTCTATCTCTATCTCTATCTCTATCTCGATCTCGATCTCTATCTCTATCTCTATCTCTATCTCTATCTCTATCTCTCTCTATCTCTATCTCCGTCTCCGTCTCCATCTCCATCTCCATCTCTCTATATCTCCTGTTGAGGGTAATTGGACTTGCAGGGGCAAACTTCAGGTGTCTATGTACCTGGAGTTTACCGGGATTTGCAGAGAAACGATTGTTAATTGAAATTTCTTTGTGCAGCTTACACAGTTTAATTTTGTTTAGTCAGCAGGAGATTCAGGAATAAATGAATATGTAAATAAATGAAAGCAACTCCAATAATCATTTTTGGAAGCAGCAGGAATAGATTTAGTTTCAGTTTCTTCCTCATGACTTTTTTTGGTTTTCAATTTAGAATTACATTCTTTATTTCAGTGTGGAGATGAAAGGTGTTGTGTATCATGCTGCCACACCAAGGAGAAAAAGAAGATAAAATCATGTAGGAACTCTCTAACCCATTTTAAAAGAACTGACTGAAATGGCTTTCTTGGTGAAACCCAGATTTCTGCAATAATTATGAGAAGGTGGAAGGGGAATAATAGGATTCTTTCCTTTCATCCTAAGATTGATTTTTTTTTTTCCCTAAAGACAACAGATCAATTTGGTCTATTTTTAGAAGCATTTTTCTAGCAAGAAAATGGCTAAAGCCATTGTTCTTGATGCAAGTTCCGTCAAATCTGATTTAATCAGAAGTTTTCATGTTTTTCATGGGGCTTTTTTCCCTTCCAGATGTTGATGAGTAAGACTAAAAGGCAAATATGATATCAAGGACTTCTGACAAATAGCATTAATGGGGAGCTGTTTCATTTCTCTGGGATCTGACAGCTCATTTTGAATTGCAGCTGATGCTGGAGGAAGAACAAATTAACCATGCTACACCAGGGTACTGCCCTATCTCCGCAGACTCCACCATGTTCTCTTGGGTGATTAAGAGAAACTAGAGAAAGAAACATCCAAATTCTCCATCTGGCAGAAATAACAATGGGCAAAACAAAGACTCGGTGGAAAAATAAGGCTGTAAAATGATTAGTTAAGGTCATCCCTCTTCCCAGTAACCCAATGGATATGAGATGACGTTGGGGAGATCTCTAGCCAAGCCACCACACACCGTTTGGAAACACCAAGGCCTGGATGGATCCCATCTAACTTTAGATATCCACCTGAGGCTCCTCTGTCAAGCAGACTGTAGTGTCTGTGGAATCAGTGCATCAGCAGTGGAGACAGAGAAGCAATTCTGAAGAAAGATTGATATCTTTGGCCTCCATCTCCATCCATTAACTATAGCAACCGCAAGGCAATGGGGTCACTAGGTAAGGGGCCTTAGCGAAATAACTAATTAACTGGAATACATCTGAGCTGAGACTTCTGGATTCAGGGACTTATCTACAGCGTGCAACTGAATTTTTCTGCTGTTTTTCCTGAGTTCTTCCCTTAATTCTTCAGTCCTTCCTCTTCTGTGTAAATCTCCACCTTCCCTCCTTCCGTTTTTCTTTACCTAATCCTTCAGCTTCCTTCCATTTCTCACTGTCTGCTTGTCCCCTTACAGTAAAAAAACCCTTACTCTAAGAAATGATAGGCAGGAATGAGAGGAAATCAGCTGCTGTCACACTCTGTGTGCTAGAACTCTCCTGTCATGCTGTCCATAACTTTTCTACTTAAATTATAAGCTCCTTAGAAGAAGCACTGTGTGCTCCTCTTGCCAATGCCAAGTACAACAGGGACCTCTAAGTCCTTAAGTACAAACATAATAAAAGCAGTAATAGCAGTAAAGGAGTGAGTGGGTCAGCCAGCTTCCCTTTTATCTTGGTGAGCCTGAAGGTTCACACCAGTACGAATGGGGACACAGCTGAAAGAGAACTCTGCTTTCATGTCGCAAATGCTCTTCAAATAAACCGCAGAGCAGGTGTTCAGAGAAATTAAATGTTTCAGAGGAATTTGCCATGGCAGGAGCATCAATTTGAGAACTGCTAAAATGCAGGTACTGAAATATCATATTTTATTACATTTTCAACTAGTAAATGCCAGCTGCTCTATTGGTTTTCACGTCTTGTCAGATGCGCCAATACATTTACAAATCACACCATTTGGATTTCTAGTAGGCATGGACTACAAGCCTCAGATGCCATTAATTCTGCTTCATTTTTGAGTGACACGAAGCTAGAGATGAATTTTAGTTGTGATTTGCTTCCACCCTAATCAGTTTCATAGCAGTTTATAATACGATTTTTTTGTGTCTTGAGCAAAGTGTTAGTGGTTAATAGATCACAGTCTTGTTTTAGGTTTTGTTCTATTAACAAAGCTCTCTTCACTCAGATCTAGAAGAATAACAAAGCTGATTTGCAAGCTAATAACTTGCTCTTCAAAGTTAGATAATAGAAGAGACACTGTCAAAAAAAAAAAAAAAAAGAAGACTTGGCATTTAAAATCATGAACTGGCTAAGCAGTCAATTAAAGGCCTGATGAATGCCAAAATCAATTAGAAGAGCTTACTGTAGAGCTTAAATCTTCAGTTAATGAAAAGGGAAAGATTCTTATCGCTGAAAAAAAGGCTGGAAAAAAAAATCCATCAGCATGGGCATCCTAAAGGCATGTATTTCATGCAAAGTAAAATCATGAGTTGTTTGAAATCAGAGTTTGATGTCTAATGAAAAAGACATCAAACCAAGGTTACTTAGGTGACTTCTATGCTCTTTGAGCGTGACACTGACCCTTCCTGATGACACTATATGTTGCAGCACAATTCAGGGCTCTCTTTCATTACTGAAGTCCTTTTCAGTCATGGCATATTATCCTGCCAAATTACATAACATCATTATGCATTGATTGAGTTTCTCACATTGGAAATATTCCAGAGAGTGCTCAATAAGTCACTCTCTCTCCAGGAATTGCTTCAACCAAGAACGATTTGGAGGTGTCTTCAGAGCGAGGAATGTGCTCACCTTTCGCTGTTCACAGCATCATTATGAGTCATACTTGAGCTGGATGGAGGAATGGTTTTGGACTGCTGCTGCAGGGAAAGTTTGGGTGGGTTTGGTGAATTCAGTGTGGGTGGCAGGTCGATGTAGCAACTAATATAAAAACTTGCCAATGACAACGAGGGGGAAGAATCTATTTTTTTTAATGCTTGCTAGAGAGGCGGTTGTGAATTCAAAACCAGCCAAGCTGCTGTTTCCTTTCCTAACTTAAACGAAGGGTGCCATCTAATGAGCACTAGCAGCAACTCCTGCCATGCTGCAAGCACTTCCTGCCTTATAGCCACAAACTTTACTCACTACATGACAGCTTGTTTCTATCTGTAGGTTCAGCAGCTCAGTTACTGTTGACCTTGACCTTAAAGTAGTTAGTGGCACTAGGAGCTGGCTCGTGACAGAGTATAAGGATGTTGCCTATGAGTTTAAAATGTCATCTATCTCTATTTTTTTTCCTTCTTGCAACTCAGTGGGTACGGTGAGGGTGGTTTAGTCTCCTTTATATCACCTTTACCCAGCTTCACATACAAACGCATTGACAAGAATCTTACTGCAATGAAGAAAACCCCTACAGCCACCCCAGGGAACAGCTACAGGTATCCCTTCCTTGCAATTTCCACCCAATATTGCATAATGTAATTATTACCATGGATATGATTTTTTTGTGTGTATCACCTTCTCAGTGAAAAAACTTATAGGCATCTAAGAGTGAGGAAAGCATCAAAACTATGGTGCCAGTTTGAGCTCTCCACTAATTCTGGACCAGCAGTCTCTTATTTGAGCTGTTTGCTACTGCTAGTACATCAGGAGCTCGCTGCAATGGGGGTCAGGAGAAAGATCATCCACAGCTGACATGCCCACCTCATGCATCTCTCAGCATGCTCTGTCATGATCTGTAAATTTTCATATATGGAAAATGTCCCGGCAAAGAAAAGGCAGGAATGTGGTTTCATATTTGTGGCATAGAGAAAAAAAGGCAGAAATCTGGTTCCGTGTTTGTGATGTATAGAAAAAGAAGTGAGAAGCATAAATTACAGCAACAAAAATACATTAATTAAAACTTTCTAAAGGTGGGGATGGTGGAGTATTGAATCGTCTGGGACACTGTTAAATAATGTCAATAGTGTCCTTTGAAAGCAGGTTGGGCAAAACAGCCGATAGAGTCAGAAATTGCACCCCATCCGACCTTAGGACAGAAAGACAGACTAGCTCATCTCTGGAGGCCACACACATTAATTTTGTGCATGATTCTAACCTTAAGTATATCAAAAATGGAAAAGGGGCAAGTTGTAGAGATTTTATAAATATCTTTCAAATTCTTGAAAGAACAATAATTTATTTGCAAAATTAATCTAATTTACCCCATGTACTTGTGAAAATATGACTGCTTTGTTGCCAGGACTAACACTCCTTTTTTATCTAGTAGAGTAAACATTACTGACCTTCAGAATATTTCCCACCTCATGGCCATGTTCTGAAGCATTCAAGACTCTTAGATCAAAGGCACACAGCTGTATAAACGGTTCATCACGGGTAGTGTTGTTTCAAGCTGCCATATTTAGGCAGCAGCTTGCAGTTTCAAGTAAGGTCATTCCATCTCCTCTCACTTAAATCTACCTAAATTAAATTATCTGCAAGATCAGATGTTATTTTAGAAATTTATTGTAATTTCAGTAGTGCTGTGATCAAGTGACCTCTAAAGGTGTGAGATAATATTCCCAGGTGCTGCCTCCTCGTTCCTTTATTTTTTTTCCCCTAAATAAAACCGAAATTACTGCCATTCTTTTTGCCTCTTTGGGGACTATGGTACCGACATATGTGACTAGCAGCAGCTCACACAAAGGACTCCCTCTGGAAAAGGAAGGAGCTTTTAATCCAGCATGTGCCACAGGCAGACTCTTGCATTTTGTTTTAAAGGAGAGATTCTTCAAACTTTTTACTCAGCAGGGACCAGGGCAGTCCCTAGCCTGGGAGATTTGTTTTTCTTCCTTCATGGTGTCCTCAGAAAGGGGTCTCAGGCCCTTTCTAGTCAGCCCTTTTTATCCATGGGTGCCTGCCTCAGGCAATGAGCTTTAAATAACTTCCTAATCTTCACCACCCCATTCCAACACACATTTTTCCCAAGCTGTAGCTACGTTGCAGTTAAGGGTGATCAAACTCATCAAGCTCCAGCAGAAATGTCTGTCTGGAAGAACACTGACAGAGAGGAAGCAGCAGTCTGCAGTGTATACACAAATGATAAAGCTGACAAACTCTTATATATACTGTGCTAAAATTTTGGATGTCTTTACAGCCCAAATCTTAAGCATCAGCAAAAGCAAACTGGTGATGGCTGGTAACTCTGGTCTCACTCCATGTAAAATGCAACCGCAGTTTTGTCACCCACAGTCCTGAACAGATTTTTTTTTTTTGTTTTCCTTACAACCAGGCCTCCTCACTCTAAACAGATGTTTCAGCAATGAACTGATTGGATTAATTGCTTGACAAGTCAGTGTAAGCCACAAGAAGCCTGAAAACTCATATTGGGAATCACAGTGTTATTTACAGCACAGCTGATGCTGAGCTAGTGAGCGATGGGGCTGCCAGATGCAAAGCTATGCTCAGCTCTTTCTTCCCACAGCTGCACCACAAAATATCTGAGTTAATTCCTGTGTAGATCAAATCTCCAAACTTTGCAGCTGAATCAGGACAGTTGTAATCCAAATAGAGTAGACAACATGCCCGGCCAAATAATACAGGTGTTTGTGACATGCCAGTCAGCACCAATATTGTGGCTGAAACTTTCTCATCTCCTTTAGTAAGCACTGCTGAAGCTCAACATTTCTGACACACGTTATTAGTTGAGCTAAAGAGCTACCATGTAAGCCCAGAAATGGTGACAAATATCCTATACGGCATGCCTACTACAGAATGAGAACCAAGGACAGCATGCACATTGCATACACTAGCTACAAAGCATTTGCAACCCTGATTTTCACCTTCCCTAGGACTAGAGTTAAAGATGTAGCAGGTAGCTTCTGGGAGAATCATAGAATCATTATGGCTGGAAAGGACCACCAGGATCATCAAGTCCAACCTTCCTCCTAACATCTCTCTAGCCACTAGACCATAGCCTCAAGTGCTACATCTACTCGTTTTTTAAACCCCTCCAGGGATGGTGACTCCACCACCTCCCTGGGCAGTCTGTCCCAGTGCCCAACCACTCTCTCAGTAAAGAATTTCTTCCTAATATCTGATCTAAACCTCCCCTGACGCAACTTGAGGCCAGCATTCTGCAGCAAGTCAACTCCAGCTGACAAGTGCAAAAGCCTCCTCCATTTAATTTCTTTGCACTTACATGGCGGTGATGACTATCAAGGTATCACTTGCAATTTTACTTCAGAGTGAGTGGGAGAGGTCCAAGTGGGAGCAGAACAGTCATGCATTGTCTTGAAAACCCATCTCTCAAAGGTTTGGACTTGGAGGTCTTCAGAAGAAAGTGGTGGAGCCCAGCACTTGAGTTTGAGTTCCTGGGAGCTAAGCCCACAGGAATTATGACCTGTATCTAATGTGCCATTTGGTTCTCTACCTGTGATTTTATGGCAGTGGAGGCAGCAAGAGTTGCCACTGCCTTTAGAACTGAATGTTGCCTTGAAATGATGGCCCTGGACCTGTCAGCTTCCAAACTCACACAGAGCAGAGATCCAAGGAGGCCAGACCTTCTGCATCTATCAGTCAAGATGGAGTAGGTAGTACCTCTGTCCTTTCAGTTATTACATCTCAAGCCTTAAATGATGTATACCCATGCCTTGGGAAGGTAATACAATAATCAGAACCAAAATCAGGTAAAGGTAACAGATATAGTGAGAGAGAGGCAAAGACAAATGACATAACTGTTGAGGCTATCAGAAGTTCCAACTGACAGAGCATCAAGTAGGACTTTCTATCTGCCTAAAGCTACATGGCAAAAAGTATTAGAAAATATAAATTTCTTTAGAGTTCTTGAAAGAAATGGGATTCAGTGGGAACTAATGGTGGTGTGGGAAAGCTTGATGACAGATTTCCCATACAAAGGCTTTGACATTAGGTGTGACAGCAGCATGTGTTGATATGGACAAGAAATAACAAAAAAGACATGGACTGTGTGGGGATCGAGTACTGTATCTTCTGAGCTCTGTGAAAGTAGTGGGAAACTTTTAAAAACCTTATACTTCACCTGTGCTGCCAGCCCACATTTACTTTACAAATTGTCTTGATCTCAAAAGAACAAGGAGAAACAAAACACCTGTTACAGGAGATGAGTCAGTCAGCTTTGGATCCTTCAGCAAAACAACCCTCCCAGGGAGGGCAAAGCAAATATTTTACCAGAGTTCCATAAACTATTAGCAAAATGGATTTATGGAAGTAAGAGCACTTCAAAATAATAGCAAAATGACTGCAGCATTATCCAGGGACTTCACTCAATTACAGACTGTGCTAGTGGCATTATATCTAATGCTGGATGCTGAAATTTAGAGTACTTAAGTAAAATTCAAACCTTCTAGCAAATGCATATTCCAAGCCCACTATTGCCTGTTTCTGGCCATCCAGGGTGTCATTTTTGCCACTTTGTTGCACAGACTGGCAGTATTTTTTAGAAGAGGAGTTGAACTTTACTGAGTTGGCCCTGACAAGATACAAGCTGCTTCTTCTTCTTCAAAAGGAGGGTATTTGGGGCAATTCCATAAAGGTTAGAAGTGCCTGAGGGTAGCACATTGCTCCAGTGTCAGCTACAGCAACAGATATGGCAGGAGAAAAAGGGAGTTTTGCTGCTGTAGGTCTAGTAAAAATATTTACAATCCTTTAATATATTCATTATTACATCACTCACCTGTAAATCACTCCATCAATCAAGGGCTGGCTCCCAGAAGGGATCAAGATCCAACATCCTCCCGATCCTGTCTGACTTCCTTAATGATAGGTAACATCTGTCTTTCTGAAATCACCATCTCTTTGTTGTTAGGTAGCTCCCAAAATGGTAGCAGCCCCAATCCCAGCTTTACTCATTGCTTGGGAGTCATGACATGCCCCAAGAAAGCAGGAGACTGGACATCATGAAGGACACTCGGCCAGAACCTATGCCTCTTGGAAGAGTACTTAAGGCTCCTCTGGATCAGCGCCACAAGACATGACAAAGAGGAGTCCTTATCATTGTTTTGAAAAGAACTTAGCTTAGATCAGCCCGTTAGAATTATATAGTGAGAGTGAAATGCTGATGATCCCAAGGAAACAGTGAGTTTTGCAGTCTAGAGATGCATCCAGCCCTCCCTGGGCTATGCTGCAATTTTACAAGCAACTCAGAGAATAAAACTTGGGTTCTAGGACATAACATGTAATGTAAGAGTAGCCCTTGACGTAATTTCCCATGAAGGGCTGGTTGCCACATCTAACCTTCTCACCCTTCTTTGAGACTGGAGTGCCTGCCTTCCTGAGGAAAGCAAAGTGGTGTCTACTCCCATGAAGCTCCTGAAATGGCTTCCAAACATGCAATAGGGGAAGGATTCACTCATTTTTGGGTGGTCTTTCTCACCTATAGAAGGCACGGGAAGGAGCAGGGGGGAGAGAACCATTTTAATTTGGCTTAACAATACAAAAATGGGGAGTTGCAACTTCAGAGTTCTAACCTGGGTTAAAGAAGTCTTCTTTCAGAGACTTCTGATATCTATCTCTAATGTCCCTTGGTGGTTTTCCTGATGGAGGCATGCTTGGAAACCCTTCAGAAATATTTCTTGACAGTCCAGATGACACCACTTCTCACAGATCCACTCTTTGCAGCTTGCAGCAGAAGTATGAGGAAATTGCTTTTAGAAAGTTTGCAATGAGCTTCAGTCTGTCCCATTTGTTAAGGCAGTGAGTGGGCTCAAAATCATTGTGCTGAAGAAGGGTAGGTGAGGTTCAAGGCATGTGAATTCTTTTCTCTGCCAGGAAGACAATGCTTTTATCTTTGAACTGGATCATGCTGCCGTGCAGTAGAATGTGCTGTATCTAAATGAGAAGTATCTGGTTTTATCTGATTTTATTCCATGTTTTAAATTTCTATTTGCTCATTGTTGTTCTGAGTTGGGAAGAAAGGACACCGTTTTTGAGCATGTTAACACAAACCAAAATAATTAAATATATACGTATAATACATATAGTATATGTGCATATATATATTTAGATAAAAATACATATGTATCTCTGTTTGGATAAAACAACTAGAATATAAAATAACTTTATATATAATAGCATTCTGAAATGAGTCAGTGTAAAACAAAACATTGAAATTTTATTTCCTGCATAGTCAAAAGGTTCTATTTCAACTGCATTAAAATTAAAGCATTTAGAGACTTTTTCAGAATGGGGTTTGAGACTATAATCAACTTATTTTCATAGCAAAGAATATTCCACAAAAAAAGCTTTTGGTTAGTACTAATTTGAAATTCTAATTTTGTTCAGTGAATATCAATTCCTCTGGAACTATACATTCATTGAAGGTAACATGAAGGGAAAGGCTTTCTTTACTCTCTGCCACGGCATCTGAATCTTGGCTTCTAATCCCTACTTCAAGTAGCAGCTTCAGAAACCTGTCACACTATCTTCTAATCTGCCATCAGTTAAAATCCAATCAGATATCTCTCAAGTCCATTGGAAGATACTTACTGAAAGAGCTCAAGCTAAACAGCCAGGCTTCGCATTCAAATATGAGAGAATATTAATATCCCCCAAAGAAGTGGCTGTTTCTGTAAATTTTGCCCTGAAAACTGAACTCACTCTGAGACTCAGAAGGGCTGGTACTCAGTGCAGAGGGCCAAACCTTCTGCACTATTCTAGAAGTGGTTACAGGGCTTTAAATCATGTAAGAAAAGTCCTCTGGTAATCTTGTACCAGGCTGACATTTTCCCCATTTAGCAAAAAATGCTTCAGGCTTCTCGTGCTGCAATGGGTTGGTGTCTCCTTGACTATCAGTACACCTAGGCTTTGGTAAGGCTAGGAATGACTGAAGCTTGCTGAAGCAGGGGCTCAGGTGGATTTGGAGAAGGGATGGATATCTCTAGCATAGGGAACATACTTTTGTAAGGCAGCAGCTTTGCTAGTCTAGCTTTTCTCCACAGTATTTTATATGCCCTACATGACGGATCTGAGTCATGACATAAGACCATGGGGATGCAAAGGGCTTTCTTGGGCAGATAGACCCAGGAGTTCCAGATAGAATTGTTGGTGTGGGGGCAACCACACAACCCAGGAGGCATGCTGGTGGGCTGTGTGAGAACAAGGCAATGCAATGCTCCAGCTAGAATGGCAGTTGTGGGCTTACCAAAGCTGCTTCAAAAGCTGAATAAAGTGGTGGACACACAGGAGATGTGGTCTTTAGAATGCCCCGGGGATGTTGCAGATGCACAGTGTCAGTATGGTTTTTATACTGACTCCAGAATGATCTGGGAAAATATATGCATGAAAAATATATATGTACATGTGTGACAGGGATAATTTGGGGGAGAGCTGCTGAATGGTTTTTAATCACTTGCTGAATAAGGTTTTTTTTCTCCCCCGCACACCTCTGTCTAACATTTACTTAAAAAAACCCCATTATGCCAAAGCCAAAGCTGTGATACTAAATCCTCGGAACTTGGCCACGTGGGTTTGCCAAGCAGATGAACACTAAGTGCAAATACAGTTTGTTCTCTGCTGTTTCTATTTCTGTCACCATCTTCGATTGCACTGTTACATCTTCAACAGACCAGGCAGTACTCAGCCAAAAAGACCCCAGGAAACTGTTCAGGGTACCTCATCTAGTCATGTCTGTATTTTTTATTTAACTGCGTGTATCCAGATTATCAGAGATGCAAATTATTTCGTTTCATTAAAATGCTCTTTTTCCATGAAACATTTACAGTGATCAAACAAACCTTACAGCATATTAATTCTATAATCAGGAGCAATGAATGAGCACTCACTTCTTCTGACTTTTATTTTTCTTCCACTGTAGTGGGTCTGGCTGAGCTGGTTTTCCACACAGCAGCAGGGTTTTGTGCTGGGAGCTAGAAGGGTGCTGTTAACACACCCATGTTGTGACTGCTGCTGAGCAGGGCTCGCACAGCACCAAGGCTCTTCCCAACATTCCCCCCCCAGTGGGATGGGGTGGGCAAGATCTTGGGAGGGGACACAACCGGGACAGCTGACCCGAACTGACCAAAGGGATATTCCATACCATATGACGTCAGCTCAGCTATAAAGCTAGGGAGAAGGAGGAGGAGGGCGGGGGCCGTTCCGTTGTCCTCCAGAGCAACCGCTACGCGTCTTGGAGCTCTGCTTCCCAGGGAGTGGCCAAACATTGCCCACTCATAGGAAGCAGAGAATAAAACTTTGTTTTCCTTCACTTCCATGCGCGGATTTACTTAGCTTTTGCTTCTATTATTATTAAACTGCTTTTTGTTTCTCATCTTATTTTCCTCCCCTTTCTTTTTGCTCTGCTGAGGAGGGAGAGGGGAAGAAAAGGCGAGGGTGATAGAGTGGCTTGGTGGGTACCTGGTGCTCAGCCAACGTTAACCCACCACATCCACCTTTCTTCAAGTGGTAGTCAAAGCAACTCACTGGAAGAAAGCAAGCCCTTTGGGACACATCAAAGGCTGAAGTCCTTGAATATTGTTTATGTGAAGGCTTAGGATTATCACAGAATTGTTTAGGTTGGAAAAGACCTTCAAGACCTACCAACCAGTAACCTAACTCTACCAGTCCTCTGCTAAACCATGTCCTTAAAGTTCTACAGTTGTAGAACTGGGTGAGTTACCATCACAACACATACTGTCTTTATTGATATATCAGGATTTGAAGTGGTGTAAAGCTCCACGTACTTCAGGGTAAAGCTACTTTCTGGTGCAACTTGGGCAGAAGAGAAGATCTCTCGAGAAGAGAGGAATAACACAGAATGGCTCCAACTGAAGAGGACCACATGTCCATGACACACACACTGCTGAGAGATACACAGAATTGGGCTGAGGGCATCAGGAAAACTGAGGAGGTAGCTAATGTGAGAAAAGCCAAATGTTTCCTTTTTTGTTATGTGATACAGGAAACATCTCCAACTTGCTCTTCCAGACGTGTCTTTCACAGCTTAAGCTCTGGCAATCAGAGCTAAAGCCTCTGCTGTTGGCAGTTCCTCTGCTGATATGGGTTTCTCCTGCTGCTGCACATTGCTGGGCTGCCTCTTCACCCATGCTAGTGATACTTTAACCAAGATATACCTGGAAGGGTTTCATCCCTCCAGACAGCTCTTGAAATTCCCCTAGAAAATGTCCTCGAGCCTTCATGGTACTCACTCATCTTGATTGGCAGAAAGAGTGAAAGGTGTGTCTTGTAACACCATTCTCTCTAGATCTGCTCCTTCCTCAAAAGCAATGTGCTCACAGGCTGCCACTTGGGCATGCTGTAAACACAACCTACAAGGAAGCTGGGATTTTAGTGGAACAAAACTGGAGGAAATACATGAGAAACCAGAAAACTATTTCGAAGTGTGTGACTTTTTTTTTTTCCTGAGTGTACATTATGAGACATATCAGAGACTCAAGGCGTGACTCACAAATATTCTGTTCAGTGTCTTTCTGAGTGGGTTTCTACTAAAGCCTCTTTTCCTCTCAGCCTTTCCAAGCACTATTGATGCTAAATGACATTTCAAAGTATCTATTAAAAGTGTTTTTTATTAACATACCTTTATTAATTTAGAAAAGCTCTTTTCACAGTGCCCTTGTTTGCAGCTACTTGGCATGAAATGAAGTGTTCTTCACTGTATTTGATAATGAATCACTTTCTGAGATGAGATCAGCTGTGTATTACTCCTCATTTTCTTCCCACTCCCATCCCCCATATACCTTCTTTCAGGAAATCTAATGTATTGTATTTGATACACAGACACATTTTAACGTTGAAAAAATAATTATTATAACAGTTTAATGGCCCTCTGTGGTTAGTTTGCACTTCATAAAGACCAGATGGAATAGTCCCACCCAGCTGTACTAGTGACACTGGAATACAGACCTCTGATGGCAACCAGGGGAAGACCTACTTAAAACTGGTACCAATTAATAGGATCATTGATAGTTTCTTATTTTGAATGGTCATAAAATGAAGCTAATGTTCTGTGTTCTGTCTGTGGTCAGGAAAATTATGTAGTAGGAAGGTCTTTGAATTGTGACAAGGTAGGCTGAAAAATAGTATTTAAGAGATTGTCGTAGTCACTTTCTGTTTGAACTCATGAAAGCGTGATCAGCAAAGGTGAGCAGAGGTTTACAGAGCCACAAACCTTCAGATCATGGATGACTGACGACTGAGGAAGATAATAACTGGCAGCAGAAGTTAACTGATGCTCTTGGTTTCAGGAGCTCCCATGTCACAGGTATTTGCTGTGACTTGAGAGTGAGTGCATAGTCCTTTCTCTTGCATTCTGCCCTATTTTAGAGCTAACTGGGAGAAATTTTAGCAAGCTCCAAATCACTTGGTGTTTTTGTGGTTTTTGAGTTTCTGAGCAGGGGTGTTGGCCTTGTGGGTAGTGGTATTAGATGAGATAAATGGCAGTTCCTATTAATTTTAACAGATTTCTGACAGAGTAATTAGTCGTTTGTACAGAAGTACATGGAGAAGACATGGAGATATGGGTTCACTTTTATGCTCTGTGCTGCCCTGAATCTATTTTTTACACAGTCTGGGTTTTGTTTTTCTCTCAGGCTAAAGAGAAAGAGATATGTCATTTTGACAAGTTTTCCGTATCAATTTATTAGACCAACTAATTCAATTACATTTTAATTTTTGATAGTATGTTTCTCAGATTATAAAATTAGATCAGCCCATCTGATATTTAAATAATACAAGCTATAGTACTTCATACTATGGTCCTTTCCACAAGTCCACATCATGTGATTTACTTGGAGCCATAAGCTTCTGTTGAAGACTTCAAATGACAATGAATTTCATACAGTCCTTACTAAAGTTCCCATGGTTATTGAAATAACTGTAAGAATATTCAGACTTATTTACAGGTCTGAATTTTCCTAGATTTAGTTTCTTAATATGTCTTCATCTGCTAGATAGAAAGATCTGTCTGGATGACCAACCTGATGCTTTTCAAGTCCAATTGTGAATAAAGTTTGCTGACGTTACATCAGATTGGCAACATGTCTAGTCCACTACATACAGCATCTAAAATTAGTGGATGTTCTTTCAGGAAAAAACAGTGAGCTTTTTAGATAGACCGTGCTGTAGAAATGTAAAGTATTTCTCAGCTTATGTTTTTAAATTGCACTATATGAATTATTCAATGCTAACAAAATTGCTTATTGAACCGCTGTAGGAGCCATGAGCCCGGGTCGTACCACCTTGTTTGAGGACAACTGCTAGCTTGAATAGCAGGTTGAGGATTCCAAATAAAAAATGTGTTCTGATCTTACATTCACATCAAAGACCTTTTGCACTAGCTCTTGGAGGTTACTTGAGGACAGGAAAGTATCTAATTGCATCTGCAAACTGCAAAAACTTAACAGCAAAGAAAGAGTTAACACCCTAACAAAATTTGCATTGCTTGCACCATAAGCAAAGCTCAAAAATGCATATTTCATTAGATAATGTCACCAATACTTTCACACCTTTTGAAGGTAGAGGAGTAATGTATCTTGATTTGAATAGCAAAATACTGTCATTTAAGCAACACTTTTTTGCAGACATGGAGTTTAAATTTGTAGGACATAGTTGTTTGGTTTGTAGTTACATAAATTAACACAAAATTTATTTTCTAATTTTTAAGATTCTTTTTCTCATAACCCTAGTTCCCAAATTGGTAGAAGCTTCAATTAGCTTACTAGACTGAAAGCAAAGTGTTTACCTTTACACTGAGAAAAGTTTTCCGTGTTTGCCTTTTGCCTCCAAGATCTTACATATTGTGATTAGAATTAGGTCTTAATTGAACCCACCTGGAGTACTGCGTCCAGCTCTGGAGTCCTCAGCACAGGAGAGACATGGACCTGGTGGAGCAGGGCCAGAGGAGGGCCATGGCGATTATCAGAGGGCTGGAAGCCCTCTGCTGTGAGGCCAGGCTGGGAGAGTTGGGTTTGTTCAGCCTGGAGAAGAGAAGGCTCCAGGGAGACCTTCTTGTGGCCTTTCAGTACTTAAAAGGGGCCTACAAGAGAGGGACTTTTTACAAGGTTTTGTAGTGATAGGACAAGGGCTAATCAGTTCCAACTGGAAGAGGATAGATTTAGATTAGAAATTAGGAAGAAATTCTTCACTATGAAGGTGGAGAGACACTGGAATAGACTGCTCAGGGAACCTGTGGATGCTCCATCTCTGGATGTTTTCACAACTATGTTGGATGGGGCTTTGAGCAACCTGTTCTAATAGAAGGTGTCCCTGCCCATGGAAGGGGGATTGGAATTGGATGATCTTTAAGGTCCCTTCCAACTCAAACCAATCTGTGATTCTATGATTTATCCAAAGGATGGATGTAGCAGAGGACCTACTGTACACAGAAAGATGACTTGAAAGCAACATAAGCAGTTTGAGAAACAAAAACTCACCATCTCAAAACCTAAGGTAGAAGGTTTGTTTAACAATAGGCAGTTTAACGTTACAGCCCAATTGTCACAGGCTTCCTCTATAGCTGGTACACAGATACAGGGTGATTCAGCCAACTTAAGATGACAGTTCCTCTGGCACTTCTCTACGTTGACTACGGGAGCAACTCAGAGCACTTAGATCCCAATAATTCTATATGTGGCTACATATTTGGTCATAATTGCCTAAAATTAGATTACATTAATCTATGTCCAGTGTGCTAGTAATATAGAATGTAGCATGGGGAAGATAATCCAGATCTCAAATGTAACTCCATGGGCATTATGGCTGTAGGTAAAATATAATTCCTTCATGGTAAATACATTTGATACAGACAGCAAATACATCTATAGAAATACCTTATTCTGACCACCAAAATTTAATATTCAGTGGATGCCATCTTATTCAAATGCTGATGTCATCTTCAGGAGGTCTGCTTCCTCAGCTCATATCAAAACACTACTTCAATAAAACCACGTAAGCTTTGAAGGCCAGCAGAAAGAGACACTCAGGGAGATAATTTAGTGCACTTTTTAACTCTAAGGCAGGTAGTTCTAGACAAATACTTTCTGAACTCAAGAAAAGTAATGTCTTCTTTCTGCCTATTTTCTGCGCTTTTGATAAACTTTTCCATTTTGCTTGAATGTCTCCCAGCCAAGTTTCCATTTTAGTAGAAAATCAGATCTCACATGCCCTTACAGGCAAATATGTATTTCATGTTCTCATGTTTATTTTTTGGTGAGCGTATCCCCTCTGAAGAAAACCAGTTACATGGAAAAAAGAGAAATATTATTAAGAAATAGGTGTGATATTTACCTCACATTTTTTTCTTCTGGAAACATCTTTCCTTGGTATACAAGTATGAAAGAATGAGGGTAAAGGAGCACATGAAAGCACCTCATTTCTTAATTCAGCTGCAGTGGAAGTTTAATTTAACAGAAATAAAAAGAAGGATTTTTTTTTTTTAACAGAAGCGGATTTTATACTTCATTTCAACTGTAAAAACCAATGCACCAAATGTATAAAACAAATTTCCTTTAGCTTAATTAATTGTACCAGCCCTCAGACGAGTGCACTCCACTGCGATGCACATGGAATAAAATACAGTGTCTTTTCAGATGCAGCACTCTGAGGATCACTTCTTAATGCTGCCAAAAGGAAAGGTCACACAATGCCCTTGATGAAGCATACAGCTGGTGTAATAGAAATAAAAGTCTGGGCTGGTTTCTTTCATGCCACCCCTGAAAATTTCAGGTAAGTTCTGAGCAAGTGCCTCCAGTAGTTTATGCTAATGTTGTTTCTATCCCAAAGCCTGATTTCAGCGTGACTTAGGAGCCATCAGACAAAGACTCTGCAGCTTTCCACAAGATGATGAATGGTTAGTAGAATACATAACAAGCTGGTTATTTATGTAATTCCAATGACCTTAGATGACGCAGACAATACCAGAAGTGACATATTTGCAAGCAGTGAAACAAAGCCATCTGCTCCTTACAAATTTTCAGAGCGGTGAACACATGATAAAGATTATGTAGAGGGTGATTACTACTATTGCGTAAGTCTTGCAAAATTCATAAATGCAATCAGAGGGGAAGCAGAAAGGAAGAAATTAATCATCCTGCTTGACCTCTGGTGTAGCATTACCTAGATAATCTCACCCATTTTTTTGTGCATTGCTTCTGCTTGAAGTTTACCTTCCAGAAAGGCATCTGCTCTTCAAATGGGGAATTCGTTACTGATCTTCACTGTCATCCTTGAAGTTAAACATATATCTTATTTCTCATTTGCATTTATCCTGTCTTACCTTCTAGTAGCTGCACAAAACCCACAGAAAATATGGTAGTATCCCAAGCAGGTTGTGTTGTTCTGCAAGGTAAAGAGACATTACTTAAAATAGTGAGATGAGAATAAGACTTCATACTTAAGAATGAGACTGCAGTATATAGTAGATAGATGCAAGAGAGAGAAAGAGTATCAGTTACAATAATCCTATTATGTACTCATTTAACCATCAATTCATTTCTGTCATGTTTAGTTTGACTTCTAAGAGCAGGAGGCTGAGGTGAAAACTGAACTGTTGGACAAACTCTGAAAGTGCATTGCATTTTGCTTAACCTCACAGCTTCCTAATTGATGAGAAAATCTTGGTGTTTTTTTCTGAATGTGGTTTACAGCCCTCCTGACATGTTCATTACAACTAATAGGTACATTGTTAGAACCAAAAACATTTGCCCTTAAGGAAAGTGATAGCAATCAAATGGGAGAGTTCAGATACAGGCTGGTTATCACACACATTTTTATTGAATAAGGCTAGAATTCCTTAGAAGAGGAATTTTTTTTAACACTGTGAAAAACAAAACAAAAACACTCATGACTATAAAGAATTAAAGATGAAGCAAACAGAATTTTAGATTTAAAAGTGGAGATGGTTGAGTCAGTGAAAAATGAGCGATATAAAAAAGGAGGGGCAACCCATTCCTGAAATAAATGTTATTTGACATTAGAAAATAACGTAACAACTGGAACTGGGCTAACACCATGACATTAATTGGAAAAGTATCTCTCCAGAAAATACTAGACTTTACAAACTATGCTAGGCCTTTCGTTTCATGTTCAGAAAATTGTGTATGTTCTTAATGAATTTCTAGTTGTCACTAGGATGTGAGTACTTGAGGATCCTTTTCAACTGAGGAAGCAGTGGGAATTTCAGGAAGTATTCAAGCTCTTTATACCATCACCTGAGCTAGACAATTTTCCTTTCTTTATCTTTCCCTTCCCCCTCAAGAATCTCATTCAGTAAATAGCCAGAAGTTGCTGGGGTTCTAAAATGGAATATCAAAGATTTCTGTGCAAATTGGCAAAGCTTCTAGGGGCGGGATAATTATAATGAACAGCCTTCAGAAATCACGTTCGGCATTGACTCACATCCTGTTTCACTCATGCACATCGTTAAGCTTATACAATGGCTTAGTTGATTACAAATGTGGTTGCCTATGGATTACAAAAGAGAAAGTTGCAAAAATATCAACATACAAACCATGTTATCATGTATTGTAATTGATTTTCACTGCAACGCGTAGGACTTCAGTTGTTCTTTCAAATTGCATACAACCCAAACCAAATGTTAAGGAAAATGGGAAAGTGATTTCTGGTGGGGACAGGGGGAATAATACATCTACAGATCGTACCTCTATTTGAGATATTGAACTGGTATGGAGCTCGTGACTGGTGACCATGTGTCATAGCGTAGAAATAGATTTATTTGTCTAGCACTCTGTATAAAGGAAAAAATATGGTCCTAATATATATACACATGATCCTAGAGCCATAAGGAGTGGACCAGCTGTGATTTATTCTCCATTCTCTTATAAATTGAAAGGATCCTGTTCCATAGGATAAAAAACCCCAAACAACTGAAGCAATTTACCTGATCAAACTAAACAGAGATTACAATAATCATCCTTCTAATCTGATCTGGCTTTGCAGAGAACTATCATAGAATCTTAGAATGTTGGAAGGACCTTCAAAGGTCACCTAAGTCTAATCCCCAAGGCTAAACAACACCATTTAGCAAATTTTAGTGTACTACCGAAGATGGCCAGGCTCTAAAGGTCAATAACTGTCTTAGTCCTGAGACAGGCCACTGGTGTTATCTGCACTTTGGTGGAGGATGAACTAGCATCCAGTGAGAGTGAAAGATGGGAACATACTGGGAAACCAGTTTTATAAAAATCTTGGAATGGAAGTCAGGTTTATCCTATGCTCACAAACATATTGGTGGGAGGAATAGAAAGAGCCCATTTGTTTCTTGGAAACAAAGTAGGAATCTGGAAACATCCATGAGAGACATCTTTTTTTATATATTTGGGATAAAAACCATGTAGTTTCATGCAGAATACAGAAAGAGCCTCAACTAGTTTGGCAGAAACTCTGCAAACACTTTAGAGGTGAAGCTGGGATACAGTGGCTCGGATGTTGCTGTCTTTCCTAGCTGTTATGACTGGAGATAGGAAAACACTGTTGATGGTAAAAGAATCTAACTGTCATTCTCAGAGAGGTTTGAAAGGAAAGTCAGCTAAAAAAAGATTTTCATCTTGAATGAGAATCTTTTGTTCTCATTAGAAACCTTCTCAATCAGCGTTATTCATGCAGGAGCTCTCCTGATGTGCAGATTAACTGTGGGACATCTTGTTCAAGTTTTGGAGGATTCTATTCAGGTAATAGGAGAACATATGACTGATTGGTTGGACCTTTGTAATCTACCTGAGAGAACAAAATGTATCAAGCAGTAAATGATCTTGTTCTTTCAAACAAAGAAGAGGGACATCTTCTTCTTTGGTAGGTTTGTGATTAAATCCTCGCCCCTGAGAATTCTTAAATCAAAAGAAATTTTGATATCTCCACCTTACCTGCAGCTACTTTTGGAATTTTTGAAAGTGTGAGTGTATGTTTACGTATAAAACACATGTGCCTATATCAATCTGTACATATACAGGTAGATAAGTTTCACAAATTAATTGTGCAGGTGAATGTTTCAGACCAGATGTCTTGTGTAGAAACAACACAAAGCAGTAAAAGGTCGAGGCTGTACAGTTCTCAGAATATGGACAAATCATCCCAAAATTATTGAAAAAGTAGAAGGCCCAAATAAAAGAGGTTATCACACCTTATCTGTCTTGCTGAAGCCGATTACCTTTTACTGTAGCCATATCCTAACTATCCTAACAAAAAAGAAATTGTGTTTGTCTATTCTGAAACAGAATTAAAAATAACGCAATTGCTCCTTCTTTGGGGGAAAATTGTCTTCACCTTGAGATGCAGCAGTTTGACATCTGTGGGCTTTTCTAGTCAAAGATTATCTGTTGGATTTTGCAGCACACTGGGAGCAAGATTGTACAAAGGTTTCTCTGGAGACTCTAAACTCTCGTGATTTGTAGGAGGGTTTGATGCATCGACTGCCACTAAGGAGCTGATATCCTGGCCTTTCAGGCTGTGAATGGCATGAATCTAAATGTTTGTACTGTGCACGAAAAGATGCTTGACTGTGTGATTTCTGAACAAGTCCTGTGATGCAACGAGCTCTTGGCTTCTTGGAACAACATGAAAAAGACCCTGGTAAAGCAATGACCTTATTACAGTTTTAGATGAAGAAACTTCAATTGCTTGCACGGTGTGAAAAAGCAAGCGAGACTCTAATTCCTCATAGTTTCACAGAATTCATGCCTGTAGGGTGCAAATTAGAAGTGTGACCACTTGAAAATATCCTGAAAGTATTACTTTGATTAATATGACTTCTCTCTGTGCCTCGGCAACAGTGCCATGTTTGCTGCATGCTTTAAGCTATTTATAAACTGTGGTGATCTGTTTCCTTTGACAAGCTTGTAGTAATGTTTGTGAGTTATAAAAAAGATGAGCATATAAAATACAGATATTCAGAGATTTGGAGCCAGAAGGAATTTTCCTTATTCTGTTGTTCCTAATAATGTAAAATTCCTTCTTCCCAGGAATGAGTCAAGATGTGTTATTAACATCAAACTCTAGCTTTTGAAGGGCTAGTATGCTAAAAAACAGTGTCAGAATAAGAAGTTGTCTATCAGAGAATACACAGAAAAATTTTCAATATATTATATTTCTTGAAGGGGGCTAAAGATAACATTGAAAAGTAAGTCTGTTTTAAAAATTTTGTCAAATAACCCCACTCGGGTTTCTTAAAATTGGAATCCCTCAACTAGAGAATGCATAGAAGGAAAATTGTTGGCCATGGCCCTGTCACAGCTTGTTGGAGGGGGAGTAGTGGTCACTTCTGTGACCTTCACAGCATGCTGGATTGCTCAGAGACCTTTCTGGAGAAGCAGGTGGCTATGCTGGACACCTACAGGGTCTAAACCTGGGAAAGGGAGAAGGAAGAATTAGGAAATCATTATGTTCTGAAAAACAATAAATCGTCTTGTTCCCAATAATAAAAAGCCCTGATTTATTTGCACAAGTGGAAATGAAATTACTGCAATTCATATGAAATTTCCAGAGAGGGTTGTAGCAGCCAGATCTTGGCTCATGTGCTACAAAAAACCACTAAGCTGAGTCCTTTTGCCCTCCTACTCTTGCCTTCAGCACTTGCAGAAAAGAGGATATCCCTAGATGCTCCTAAATTGTGGATCGCTGGAAAATGGCAGAAGATAACTAGGAAAAACGTTGTTTGTATTTGCCCATTTTCTTATGTGTTTTTTTAAATAGCTGTTAATTATCTAGCCAAAACAAGAAATTGGATTCGGTTGAATTCTTCTGGAATATTTTACGGGCAAAAGGAAAAAGAATAAACAACTTTCATTTCCTGCAATTTTAGAGGGATGGAGAAACTCGTAGGGTCCAAAAGCTCAGGTTTTGACTCATTTTCTCTCCCCAGCTCTTTGATGTGCAACCAGAGAATGTTGTTAATTAAAACGAGTCCCCAAAGGCAAGGATTGTTGTTGTGCTAAAAGAGAGAGAGAATAAAGCAACCTGCCTAATTTTGCATTGCAAGGGACCAAAATAACACCCTTTAAAATTCATTTCCACCAAGAGCTTTGAAATCTGACTACATGTCCTCAGCAAACACAATCTCTGGGCCAAATATTCAGGTGGTGTTGATCAGTGTGGCTCACTCAATGCAAATTCTTTGTGCGCCTCTGACCGTGCTGTAAGATGTGCCATGAAAAAGCGTTACACCGAACCAGAGATTGACAGGCATCCCAGCCACAGTCTCAAGAATTTGTTTTCCATTCTTGTAGAGTAAAGTCACATCTGATTGATTTAATATGTATTTTCGATTTACATTCCAAGGCTGCCTAAACTATTGTTTTATAACTACTTCATGTTAGGGCACGTGCTCTGTGGTTCTTCCACACTCTTACCCTTAGAGTTCTATGCAATCAAATAAAAACCGAGCCTAAAATACAGATTTTTATACAAAGTAAATTGTTTTAAGGGAAGAATGACAAAGACAGTGATGGGGTCGTTGGAAGTGATACTGATTGGAGGTCTTTTGTCAAAGCATTTTCTTATCAAATATTTTATTACAGTAATGTGACAAGGCTTCAGGCAAAATGACTGTCTTTGTGTGGATGTTGGGATGGAAAACAGTCCATCCCCAGCCCGCTTACCAAGTGCACTGGCATTTTGTTTCCATTTATTACTAAGAAACTGTCACGCACAAGGACTGATGAAGGTGACCAGAAAAAGGCTCTCAGAATGTTATTTTGCCTCAAATGAGAAATGGTATACAAAAACTAATCATAATCTTCTGTGCTGCTTCTTCAGGAGCAGTTTGCAGGATTTTCTCTGCCTCCCATCATTTTACAGGGCATGTCGAGGTCTTTGCATTGGGTTTTACTTTGGGCACCCAAATTAAACAGTGTTCATAGGCCACTCATTGTAAATCAAGGTGGAAAACCCAAGTCTTCTGCACATCAGTTCAGTGTCCTAAGCACAAATGACCACTGCTTTCCTCTCTGCTTTTCCCTTAAGACTAAAAATAATCTTCTTGGCTGTCGAGGAGTTTCAGCCTGGGAATCTGTGGGCTTAGGTGCTTCTCAATGTCTGTTTGGTCTGCAGACCAGGAACAATCCTCCAGGTTTGCTGCAGTCTGTGGACCTCATGGATCAAGAAAGCCAGCTGTGATGGAGCTAAAGCAGATGTATGCAAAGACAGGAGATATTTTTTTTGTTCTGTATTTTTAAAGAGACACTTCTTTCATTAGATAATAATTTTTTAAAAAAATTACTTGAAATTTAAAACTTCCCTTGCATTTTTTATTTTTGTCTTAACTTAGGTTATCCTCCTTACCTACAGTGTGGTCTATCTCATTTTCCAAGCCAAATCATTCAGTTTTACAAAGTATCTCAGTCATCATCTACCTCATCTTGGAGGAACCGCATGAAATTACAGAATGTGCGAAGATAAAACATCACAGAAAAGAAGAACGTTGACCTTAGTTCCAGGAACTCATTTATTGCAGCTGTGACTGAAATTTCACAACGCCTAAAATCTCTAACAGTTAGTACAAATACAAAAAAAAAAAAACCCAAACATTTTGATACCTAAATAGAGCTCCCAAACAGATCAACTGGTTTTAGAAAGAGAAGCCTGTTAATTCTTCATTTATATTCTATAGTACCACTTGTGTCCAATAATGGTCCTTGTGAGGAGGTTGTTAAATCAGTGTAGGTAGGAAGACATTAACACAGTGAGATTGAGCGAGGCAGCACACAGGGTAGCAGAAAGTATCTTGTAAAAATGAATAGTCATCTAAAATAAGAACTATAATTAGTTTGGGCTGAACTTTCCAATCCTGGAATTTTCCAGCAGCATCAAGCTATTCTATTTTGCTTTCTTAGGGGTAGAAAATAAGATAAGATGAGGAGGGAACAGTTGGTTTCTTTCCCTTAATTTTCTCTGAAGCGCTCTATGTGCTTCAGGAGAAATTAATTAAAGAAGTTTTGTTCTGCTTGCCTAGCTTGAAACAGTAGTTTTAAAAAAATCAAAACGAAAACCAAAGCCACATCCATTTTACAGTTACTCATCTCATTCTTTGAAGCAAAGACTCAAAATCCATCAGATTGGGGTTTTTTTCAATCTTCTCCCACAATCCACATTGATACAAGCTTCTGCAAACCTCTATTTTTTTGCCTGTTCAAGGTTTGAATCCACCAATGAAATAGGTCAACCTGCACTGAATATCCTGTACCTCCTCACCATCTCCTTGAAGATAGTTGTCTTATACTTACAGCACATACCTGCTAGACCCCTTTTGGGGTTACAAGGAGGTGCAGGATTTTCTCTACAGCTGGATTTCAGGCCATCAAAGCACTAATAGTCTCAAAGAAAAAAAAATTGAATTTGAGATTATATATTTAAATGAGTAATCCTGTAATGCTTCAGGTCTGAAATAAGACTTGCAGAGAATGTTTAACTTGGGCCATTCAGAATTTAAAAGTCTTTACTTTGCAACCGACCATTCTTTTTTAGTGTAGCATTTTAACTACTGGAAGGTATTTATATCTTATTTATCTTGCAGGAAGGTAGCAGGATTGGAAAGTGATGTATAGTGGAAGAGAAGAAAAAGGAACAAATAAATGCCCAAGCCCTTAGATGTTCCACGATGACTCTTATGCTGCTTATGAGCAATTAGTTACAAGATTGCAACTTGCAAGATTTTTAGCTGAATTTTGGTTGCTCTTTTCTAATGCATAGTATTTGCAGGGATGGATGCTTTCAGAAGTACATATTCAAACCTTAACTTTGCAAAGGTGTGTGTAAATCAGCTCCTGCTGCCAATCAGTCCTTCCCAAGCTTGAAATAACATCCCTTACCAGCAAATTTCCTTTCTCTTTCTCAGGAGAAAAACCTGTGATTGCATGTTCTTTCCTATCCCAGCTGCTATTTCAGATTAGATCCTTACATTTTATAAGAATGCTCTCTTTAATAGGAATTCTGGATTAATGCTGTGATATACCCCAGTGGATATCACAGTAAGAATCGACTCACTAACCTCTAACAGCAACCGCATCATTCTATTTTGGTTCAGCTAACTTTGAGAGGGTAATAGCTACTCCCTCCTACTGCTTTGCATGTGAGATTGGTTTTCTTAACAGGAAAAAATTAACATAGAGAGGGAAAGTTTTCCTCTCTGCCGTTAGTAGTGCTACACAACTTCTGATGCCTGTGAATAATAACCGAGGGTGAACTTTTCAAAAGGTAAAAGGGCTGTGAGTATTTTAGTACAGACCCTAAAACATAAAGCAGCTCTTATTCCTGAGGAATTTGACATATTTTTTAAAAATTGAAAAAAAAAATATTAAAAAGTCAGTGCACTAATATCCAAACAAAGCTACCTGTAATGTTTTAATCATATTATGGGTTGTTTTCTGATCAGCCAATATAGTGGAATCAAGGCAATATGCCTGGCATTAATACTTTCCTGCTTTTTCTAAAACAAACAAACAAATCCTGAATAATAATGTGGGATTTTCCGGCTTGACTATAAACAGTTTCTTGCCATCCTTTTCTTTAAAAAAATGGAGCAGAATTTCCATGTGAGATGCCAGGAGTGCTGTCTTGTTTTTGTTCTTGTATATAATTAGAATGCCACGAAACATAAAAGCTTGCAACTTAGTTTAGTGTTGAGACCAAGGCTTTCTCTTCTGGAGGAGCAGCACATAACATCTTCATTAGAATTAAAATCTTTAGTGTATAAATACTCACTTGAAAACCCTTAATGTGAAGTGTTCTTAATGCTACAGAGCTATTTCCCTAATCAGAGCACTTCTGAGTTCAAGGGTTTAATTGCAGATACAGCCAGTAGATATGGAAAAATTACCCAGCACATTAAAGTGTGCTAAGAGAATGTTATTGATTAGGTAAATATGATTAATGGAACCTAACCTAATTTCAAATGAGTGGATGTATTAAATAATATTTGTAGTTTAAAGGAATGTTTGTGAGGGAGAGAAAAGCTGAGAAGTATCTGACTGGGGCACACCAAGTTCCATGAGACTGTCAGAAGTGATGCACCAAACCTTATCTCTTATCCTTCTTGTTGGCCCCACACTCTTTTTCTCCTTTGCCATGACCTTGGCAACTAAGGTAAACCACCTTTTTTAACCTGTAATCTTAGCACCATAGGCTTCTTCTTCATTATAAAGTCCCATCAACATGTTGCAACTGTTCCTGATAACATTTTGAGTGATTGTGCTCCGGTGACCTACCTGCTCCTATAAATGCTGGGATCCTTGCCACAGGAAGCTACATCATCTGCTGACACAGCCCCTCAAAATGAGGACATATTGTACTCCAAGAAACAACAACAGCTGTTGTGCTGGCTCAAAAATAAGCCAGCTGTAAAACTTCCTACTAAACACACAACCCATGCAGACAATCATAATTTCTGTTGTTAGAGATGAAGTCATACAACTTTCTTTATGTCAAAAAGCCTAAAAAGGCTGACTTAGATGCTGTGGTTTGGAGGATTTCATATCAAATATACACATCAGGTGTTACTTCTGAATGTCTACATCCCTCATGGTATTTTATCACATTTGTATTTGCATTTGCCTTTTTTTAACATCAAGGCATGAAGGGAAGATCTATTACTTTTGCATCTTCCAATGCACCGTTATTTTTATAATTGTCCCCAAATCCTTCAACAATTAAAGCTCATCCAATGGCATTTAATAATTTGCTACAAAGTTTTCAACACATTTGCCAAATGTATTCAAAAGTCCCGTTGCTGTTTCATAAAACTCTCTCCCTGGATTAAAAAAAAAAAAAAAGGAAAAAAAAAAGGAAAAAAGCACAGTAAACACCCAAAGACTTCCTAAATATATTTCAGTCTAAGAAATGTTGCACCAAAACTCTTGCCAAAACACATATACAAGTATAAAGACACACTCACTATAATAGCTGGTATTTCCTTTCCAAAGGAGAAAACTTCCAGCTTGAACTTTTCTATGAACAGCCTGTTTCTGAGTCGTGAGAGCCCTCTAGGGTTAGTTCATGCACTCGCTATTGCTCTTAACTAGACCTCCGAGAATCACCAGGAAGGGCACACAGACTGTGCCACGTCACAGCTGGCGGCCTGGACACGGCCACTCCTGCTACAGACACAACTGCTCAGAAATCTGCTTCTATGAAGGGCACAGTTTACATCCCTGTGCTTCCAAATCCCCAGCTTAAAAGAGATCTTGTCTTAAAGGCAACTTCCCTCTTTCCTAACACACTGGGACCCATTTCCAGATTGCTGTGGATATTTTTTCCCCTAAATTTTCTGATTTCTAATCTTGCCAAATTCCATCTGGGCTGTAGCAAAGATATCTTGGTGAGAGAGGCAGGGAGTGGAGCACATCCCACTGACTTTTAGGTACCAGTGTGCAGCTGCATGTAGGAACTGGTGGCTCAGACCTTGTCAGGTTTAAGGTGAGAACAGTATTCTCTTATTTATCCTGACTTATTTATTTATTTATTTAATTCTAAAAACTCAATCATGGCATAAAAAAAGTTAACTGGTTCAGCAAATATTGGGTTGGGCTGCAGTTCCTTTTTCACACAGGTTCTTGAAGGACTTTTCCACATGTGCCACACATCTCCCCAAAGCACACGTTAGTGTAAAGACAAAAACCTGATAGGCAATCCAAACCACAATATACTCAGAAAAGGCTCTTTTCCAAACTTTAGAAGTCTTGTTTTCCTTTTTATTCCTAAATCATCAGCAAGGGCACACACAATGAAGAAAAATCAAAAGCAATGATGGGCAGTACAGCAAAAACATATTTATTGTACAATATTCTATTGTATATAAAGGCAGATATTTGCTGCGCATGATTTCAAGTAAAAAGTCCTGAAGATGTCTGTTTTTTGAAGAAAGGGAACAGTTACACCAGCCGCAGATAAATGGTAGGTTATAAGTCCCTGTCCTTCAAAGGCAGCAATCCCAAAATATAGACACACCATTTCCCTGCTTGTCTGTCTGTCTCTGTCTCAGAGCTTATGCTCCCTACTAACATACTTTTTTGGGGGTTTATTTCCAAATTTCCTTCTAAATGTCACATATCTGTAAGCCAGGTGTTGGGAAAAGGAAGCCAATTCACATGAGTGATGCTGTTTCTCACAGTTTTATGCCTAACTTCAAAATACACAAAAACTTCAGTGCTGTGAGGCACAGCAATTGGATATTACATTTTTCGAAGTCAGATGTTAAGAGTTGTAGCCTTCACTTTTTTTTTTAAGAAAGAAAGAAAAAAACTACTTAGAAACCAGTTTGTGGAAGAAAGGCTCAGAAAACAAAGGTAAAGAGAAATAATAGCTCTGATTTTGCTGACAGAATGAATTACAGAATAACAGAATTATTTAGGTCGGAAAGGACCTTTAAAATCATTGAGTCCAACCGTTAACCCAGCCATTCCAGGTCACCACTAAACCATGGCCCTCAGCACCACATCTACATGGCTTTGAAACCCCTCCAGGGATGGGGACTCCACCACTGCCCCGGGGCAACCTAGGTGCCTTCACAACCCTTTCGGTAAAGAAATCTTTCATCATATCCTCACCTAGCACAACTTCCTCTTGTCCTATCGCTTGTTCCTTGGGAGAAGGGACCAACCCCACCTGGCTGCAACCTCCTTTCAGGGAGTTGTCGAGAATGAGAAGGTCTCCCCTGAGCCTCCTTTTCTCCAGGCTCAACAACCGCAGGTCCCTCAGCAGCTCCTCACCAGACTTGTGCCCTAGACCCTTCCTCAGCTTCGTTGCCCTTCTCTGGACACGCTCCAGCCCCTCAAGGTCCTTCTTGTAGTGAGGGGTCCAAAACTGAACCCAGGTTTCAGGGGCGGCCTCCCCAGTGCTTAGTCTAGGGGAACAATCCCTGCCCTAGTCCTGCTGGACACTCTGTTTCTGATGCAAAACTTGTAACAGCATAAAAATGCACAGAAAAGCCTTTGTGGATATTTTAATGATCGGTAACTTAGTAACTGAGTTTTAGAGTTTCTAAGCCCTTAGTGCTGGCAAGCGTGTAAAACGTGCAAGTTACTCAGAGCTGAGAATTAACAGCTACATCAGAACATCTAGAGTCATGACCTGTATATATTTGCCCACTCACATTTCCCAATCTCCTTCAACCTCCTCCCCTTCCCCCTCCACGCGTATTACAGAGATATCTGGTGATTTTCTCAGAGTTTCATCCGGTGCACAAAAAAGGAGCGGGGGAGGATGGGAGAGTTAGACTGCTCTGCACTGCTCTGTGCTCCATGTTGATACCTGCAGCCATCTGCTGGAAAATAGCTTCTTGACATGTCATCTTCACAAATGTCCCCTTCACCATCTGGCAGTGGTAGTCCCCTTCACCACCTGGCACTAGTGGTCCCCTTCACCACCCTTCACCATCAGCAGATGGTGAACTGCAGCACATCGAGGATGAGGTGTGCTCCTTCAAGCTGAGCCAGAAGAGGGAGACCAAGGATGCACTAAGCCAGATGCACCAGCCTTTCATTGCTGGCCATGCCCCCGCTCGCTTTCCTTTTCAGGAAAACCTGATTGCAATTTCTGTACCTGTATGAATTCCAATTTATGGAATTGAATAGGTCTACAAATTGTAGTACTGGAGCTGTGCAGCTGCACTGTCTCTAAAAGAACCTGATGAGGTCTAACACAACATTTTCAAATACTTGAGACTTTCAAGGTATAAAAAAATGCCTGTACAACCTGCTAGAAGTATAGCAAAATGACCTTAATAAATATTTATTTTTAAGCTGGGAAACCTAAATACGGGTACAGGAAACCTCTTTGGTCTTAAGATGCAACTTGATGTGTTTGTGAACAAAACTACATTGTACAACTGCCTGCCTCACTAGAAACTAGACCATAGCAAGCCAGGTTACTCCTGTCATTTATATGTTCTTGATATTTGGGTTTCTCTGGGTCTGCTTTACCAGCTTTCTCTTGATTTGAACATGCTTTCATATTCATTCTCATTCTTTTTTTGCTCATTATTTTATCATCTTTTTGTATTTATAACAGATTTGGTTCAGTGAAGCCTAGAAGCCACAAAATTGGATCAAAGCCCCTCTGTAGTGGATGGAGTAGAAATATATAACAAAAAGAAAGCTCCTGCCACTTCAGTCCTTACAGATTGGACAGAAAGGTGGATGCTTGGAAGGGCTGTTACGTGCCAGGAAAGATCCAGTGATTTCTGTAGTAAGGTAACATATAGGGGTGTTGTTTGAGCACATCGGCTGATCTGGGCACTTTTTGGGTTATATGTGGGAGTATCTGAAGTTATCTTATTGGGAACAGCACGCATGATTTCCTAGCCCATTACACAGCATCTCAGAGCAGCACACTGCAGAAATGGAGCTCTGTTATTGCCTTTACTGTGCCTGAAAAAGAGAGCAGTGTTAAAAAACAACAACAAACAAAACACCTCCAAAGGAGCCACAATGTTGCATTCCCTTAGCATTAGAGAAAAAAAAAAAAAAAAGAGCAGTGTTCTCAAAGGAATGAAAAATAAAAAATAAACATCCAGTTCCCCATAATGCTGCTCCAGACTTCAACCAAGAGTTACCGGAATGTTTCTAAGAATAAGAAACTGCCTTAAAACTTGAGGCAACACTGGCAAATCTTTTGTGACCTCACTGAGGGGTAGGTTTGCAGAAAAAAAAAAAGTGGCAAAATAAGTGCTTTACAGCAGTTCCAGCTATGGCATTCACGGGCAGAATTTCCTTCACCCTATTCAATTACATTCACTGCAGACATGTGAATTTTGTACTTGCATTGAATTCTTACCCAGAGTTCACTGACGTCTATAAAAATGTCACCTGTGACTTACTCAGTTCCAGGTTGTATGTCCAGCTGATCAAAAAGGCAATTTAATGCGTTCATATAGCTATGAGCATACTAAGGAGTATGGTTCTAGCTCCTTCCTGATAAAACTTGGAAAATGCTTCAAAAGATCAAGTTCTTTCACTTTTTCTCTTTCCAGCCTGTCCCAAGAAGGTTAGATGTCATGCGTGATGCTGGTAAGCAGCATTCAAAGACAAAGGTCCAGACCTTTTTATTTCAAGCTGAGCACTGGGTAGCAATAGGCTGGAGCTGATGGCCATGTCTATCCTTCCTTCAGAAGAAATGTTAGCCACACAGATTTTTTTAGAGTTTAGTATCTCGAGTAACACGAACCACCAGCTAAAATCACAGGTTAATATTGCTGAACATATCAATGCAATTATAGAGGTGTAGGGATGCCATATGAGTGGCCCATGAGCAAATACAGGACACAACAGAAAGCAGTGGATTAGCAGAAAACACATCCAAAAGGATCAATGAGACTACTTGAAGAAGGTTTGTAGGAAGAGTGCTGGCACATGGTCTTCAGGAACTGAGGAAAGAAGGGGAATTTTCTCCTGAGCAGGGAGAAACAGGATGATGTGTGTCCTTTTCATGAAGAAGCAGCCTTGCAACCAAAGAAAAGCTCGAGGCAACATCAAGTTCTCCTTGCAAGTAGAACAGCAAGATGGGCTATTAACAAACAACATGTTGAGGTAAAATGCTGAAAACAACACTTTGAGTCACCAGGGCCAGAGTCACAAGCATTCTGGTGACAAACAATCTAGGACATAAAAGGTGTTGAGACAAACCCCACAAAAAGCTGCACCTGATCTGAGTGGGTACAGCAAAGGGAGAGAGATACCTGACATCTGTTTTAGATTCTGGAGCCTGATGTTCAGGTGCAACCAGGATTTTCAAATCTCGCTTCTTTCCCACATGGCCTCATTGTGACTTCCATTCCTGTAGTAGCACCTAATTTTCTGTTGACAGTATTTTCCAGGTGCTACTGTCTGCCAGTGGGCATGTACATGATCATCCAACTGCTCATGCTCCTCTAAAACTTTGATAACATCCCAGCAGCCCTGTAAATATCTTATCTTCTAGGCATCCCCAAACATAGTACTGAGACATTGTTGACATAAAGAGAAAGTCTGGAATAAGCTCTTTCAACAGGGACTACTTGATTTTTCCTCTTCGTTTAGTGATTAGGGGACTCATCTGGGATTTGGAAAACCTGTTTCTGTTTCCCCTTGCTGTTTGATTTGAAGCAGAGAACTAACTGTAGGTTTCCGGCAGTCGAAGAGGTTGCTGTAATCATGAGACTGCTAGGTCAGTTTGGATTAATTAATCCTACTGCAGTTGCTCTGTTTTGTATAAATAATTCGATATCCAATTCACCTAAGAGTAAATAAGCAGAAAGTATGAGTTACTGTCTGGTCATTAGAGTATTTTCCCGGTATCTTGGTAGAGAGACAAGGTCAGGCACTTGTTCCAATGAATATTTATTTACAGAGAAAGGAATTGATTCAGGCAGATTTTAAGAGTTGTCTTTACAGAAAAGTCTGAGACTCATAGTTGTTTTCTGAGATTTAAAAAAGCATCTACCAAGTTGAACAGAGTAGAGATCTGAAAGCATGTCTTCTGCCTTTTTCCCCTGCCTGGCTACCTTTTTGCAGGGGTAAACACAAGTCTGGCTTTAGTACTCGACACTTGAGAGCTCACAGATGACAATCTAAACCAAATACAGGCATTAGATAAACATTGTTTTGATTTTACTGGAGATCAGTTGCCTAAACGCCTTTAAATCAGACCTAAAATTGTAAGGACTAGAACACCGATAACTACAATGTCATTTAAGGGCTGAATCATGCTTATAAATGTCTTTGAGACATTTATCACTCTGGGTTTCATGATGCAGCATTAATTTCTTTTCAGACTCTATTACTATTAAAATATTAAATACTTTTTTCTAAGAAAATAATGGAAAAAATAATCAAGCAGTTGCACAGCCAAATAAGGCAAGGAACCATTTCAGTAAACAGTAAAACACAACCAAGCACTAATGAAAGAAATTATAGCAAAAAGGGGGCAGTTACAGACTGCATTAAATACACATCAGGAATCAATTTAATAACGGAGTAGCCGAAGTCATATTATTCAGACTTGATCCGAGCAGAAATGAAATATTGTACTGTGCTGACACCTGGTGCACAAATGCTTTTGCTCAGGAAACCACAACCCCCCACCAAGCCTTGGCTAGAGCAGATTTCAGCTCAGAGAGGTCAGCCTTAAGCCTTCATAATCATCTGATGCTTGCCAAGCACTTAAGAGGCAAGCAGCATTGTCTGGGAGTGATGTCTTCCCAAACAATTCAGCGCAATTAGTTTTCATCTGTTTACAAGATGCATCCTTCTACGTTAAAGATGTGATTAGAGGCTCAGGAGGAGTTTTTTCAAGGACCTAAATGGCAGCGGGCATGCTTGACTCTGGAATATGCCTTAGAACCGATTCCCTTTGCTACTTCTTGTTTAATTTGGAGGCTTTGAATGTCAGAGACTGGTGAGGCAGATCCTTAGGTCTTGTTTGGCCTAGGTCACTCCCTAGGGCTAAAACAAGAAATATTTCTTGTTCATACCATTTTGTGGTCCATCAAGCACCCAGTACAAGTTTTCAGCAGGCTAGGAAACAGCCTTCTCTGTAAAAGTGGCCTAGATAATTCTCCAAATGATCCAGTGCTGCTTCTCTCTGATGGTTGTGTTTCTATGTGCTGTATGACAAAGTATTACCTCATTTAAGGGTCTTAGGCACTACTGCAGTAATTCATCATAATGAATGCAACCTTTTAAGGAGTCATTCTTAAGACATGATGTTGCTATGATCTCACTGTTGTCACTATTACCAGAGAGCCATACACAGTTCTCTCTTTTGGCACTGCCTTGATCCTTTCATACAAATGCTGTCTTCCTTTTCTGCAAAACATCATTAAACCCTGTTGTATTTCCTCACTTGTATTTTGGAGATTCTCATATTCAGAGATTAGATTCAGAGAGCAACCTCGTCTAGTGTGAGGTGTCCCTGCCCATGGCAGGGGAGTTGGAACTACATGATCTTTGAGGTCCCTTCCACCCAAACCATTCTATGATTTTAGGATTATGTAGTTTCGTGTAGGTGAAAGAGTGACCCACCAAAAAGCCTGTGATATGAAAAGAACGTTTTCTAGAGACTATGTCTTCCTGTTTAGCTGCAAAGTGTCTAGCCAATTTAAATAATAAATGATAACTATTGTATTTTCCAGGCTTCCTTTAGACCCCTTCTATTTAGCCCAGCTGTAAAATGTACACTTGATCACTAGCCTTGGGAAGAACAAATTCACCTAGACACGATGCTTTTCTGTGCTATGGGAAGAAGGTCTGCTTTAACCAGATTACCCACATGACCTTGACTGTTACTTATGGATGTCCTTATTCTAGGTTCACCTCTTTAAAAACTCACAGACTTCATCAGCTTTTTGTTGTTGCAAGTTCTGTGAAAGAACAGTGAGGTTTTGCAGCAGTATGTATCAGATATATCCTGCTAACGAGAGCAGTTCATTTTATTACCTATGCAGGCATGGTGACCTAAAAGACACATTACACCAAGCAAACAATTTCCAACAGCAAACAGTGTGCTTGCTTACTTGCCTTGAAGCTTGTGAGGCTTAATTATTTTTTTTTTTTACTTTTTTTGTAGAGGCAAATTGATTTATAGCATCAGTTTCAAAATTGAAGCTCTACGTTTTCAATGTTATGAAACTCCACACCACAAAGTGTTCTTCTCTCTGTATTTAATGTTAGGTTCAGTCAGCATGTGTAGAAGAAATATAGCTGCCTTTTAAGAGTATAATGTGCCTCATTTGATAATTTGATACAGAATTGAGAAGCAGCAAATATACTGCTAGAACTTCATTTAATTACTTCTTACCTGTGGCTTTCTTTGCATAGGTCTAATCATTAGTTCATACTAAACATGTTTAACACACAATGACTAATCTTCCCCATGGAACACTTCATTTTTTTCCTTAGTCCCTTGGAAACTTCCATTTGTTACCCCGGGGGCACCTGCTCAGCAGCCATCGAGTGCAGCACAGAGGGAGCTGACAACAGCTTTTACAGTTTTTAGTCATAACCAAACCACCTTGGAGTGAGATAGCTCAGCTGTCTGCAGCAGTCAGACTGGATAAAGGAAGACAAAAGACCTGGGGGCTAGTCTCTGGCGAGCCTTGTGCTGTATTAACTCTTTTACAGCTGTTTTTCACTGCATGGCCATGCTGTAGAATAAAAGGTGACAAAAACATGTGAGCCTTTATCTGGACTTCAGTGTCAACTGACATGACTTCAGGTCATGTCTGAAATGTGATGGTGCTTTTTGTAAAATATCTCAAAATCACTACAAGGGAGCTAAAGCTCTCATGATTTCATGTCTTGACTGTTACAAAGTGAGATGGCTGCAGGTTGTCATATCTGTACAATCCTGCCCTCCCACACTGAGCTAAACTTGAGGGAAAACCATTTGAGCATGTCACTTCTTATTTGTGCCTATTGTCCTTCACTGTAATATGAAACAAGCCATTTGTCTCCCCTTACATGTTGGGCAATACCAACACTGTGTTTTCTCCTTCTTAATCTGCATATTGTTGATTGCCATGTACTTAGATTGGAAAAAATGATAACATTTTTATTCTGTATTTGTACAGCTCAGCACAGTAGGACTATGCTCAGAGCCAGAAGCTGCAAAGCTGTGAAATAATCCAAGTCAGAAGCATGGAGATGTGAATGTGTGGTAGCAGTATTTTACTCCTGTTGTCATGCAAATTGTGGATGTTTGGTTCTGGGTACCAAGCCACCCATCCAAACTGCTGCTAAACCAGAGCCTGGAAAGAATCAGAATCATAGAATCATGGCATGGTTTGGGTGAGAAAGGGACCTTTCAAGGTCATCTAGTCCAGACCCCCTGCAGTGAGCAGGGACATCTACAAGTAGAGCAGGTTGCTCAGAGCCCAGGCCAACCTCACCTGGAAAGGTTCCAGTGATGGAACATTGACCACTTCTCTAAGCAACCACTTCCAGTGTCTCACCACCCTCAGAGTAAAACATTTCTTCCTTCTGTCTAGTCTAAATCTCTCCTCTTTTAGTTTAAAACCATCTCCACTTGTCCTGCCACAACAGGCCCCGCTGAAAAGATTCCCCTCATCTTTCTTATAGGTCCGCTTTAAGTACTGAAAGGCCACGAGAAGGTCTCCCTGGAGCCTTCTCTTCTCCAGGCTGAACAAGCCCAACTCTCAGCCTGGTCTCCCAGCAGAGGGGTTCCAGCCCTCACATCATTGCTGTGTCCCTTCTCTGGACCCACTCCAACAGGTCCATGCTGAGGGGTCAGTGGATGCATTTACATGTACCTCAATGTCCTCACTAAGCTCCTGGTCTGCTCTGAACAGAGCAGCATGGTTGCTTACTCTGGTGAGCCTGAATGCGTATCAAGGAGAGACGTGTATGCCCCCTGCCCACCACACGCTTCTCTTTGGATGGGCAAAAAACTGTCAAGAAACCTGCCAGGGGCTATGTTATCTCCTCTGGATTGTGGTTTCCACATAAGTCACACACGTTGCAGTTCAGGAAAGGTGTTTTAATGCCCAGCGGTCTCTAATTTTTGACAGTATCACTAAGACTTGAGACTTGTGGGTTTTCCTGCCAGGATCAGAGGAAATGAAGCTCTCTTCTCCATCCCAGCAGGGAAAATGCCCACTCCTGCATCACACAATACACGGTCGCTTGCCTGGCTGCTGAGAGGCCCCTAATTCACTCTCAGCTGCCTTTCCTTCTGTTCAGCAGCACAAGCCATTTGTACAATAAGGTCCTTATTAAGTGCTGCTTCCCATGGCTCGTAGATATTTAAAGGAGATGCTCAGTGTAACAGCTTTTAAGCTGCATGTGGTACTGACTCTAGTTTTGCGGGCATTGATTAAAGGTAATAGAGGGAATGGTGGTTATGCCTCATTTGTAAATGGATAGACCAAGAAGAAGGCAAGTTCCTGCCTGTTAATCCATCGGCCAAACACAATTTGCCTTAGAAACATGAGCTTTTTCACTGAAACAAAGGATGCTCCCCATCCCACCTGCCGTGCATGTGCCCACACATACATCTTTCCTGTACTGACTTTAGCACACTGCACAGCAGGTAATGTCAGAAGCAGAGCCCAAGGTTACCCTATAGTCTGGTTGGCATTGCAGGGAAGGGATTGTAAGAGCAAGTCACCTGTGAAATAAATGCACAAACTCACTCTGGGTTGCAGGTGGGGTCAAGCGGGCAGCTAATTAACATCCCACTGTCACCTTCTCCCTGCCTGGCTCTATTCTCTCCAGTAGTACCAAAAACACATTTCAGAGACCTGATTGTGTAGTTTAATACTTTTCTTTGCAATGCAAGGAAAGAAAAGCAATATATGTTAAATGGGAAACTGGACTTCAGGCTGTTCACATTTTATTCCCTGAGCTGCCAGCAACCTAAGATGGTCTCACAGCAAGTAGAATCTTATGCAGACATTTTAGTGTGTAAGGATCCCCAGAGAAGTGAATGATTATTTAGTGAGTAGTTCGCTGAGTAGTTTGCATCCATCTCTGTGTCCAGGGATAAAGGATGTGCAGCTGCCACTCATGAGATTCTGTTCTTCTGGTCCAAGAATGGTCCAAGCTCACTGACTATCACAGCTACGGCTGTTACATAAACACAGGTCAAGAGATTTTCCATATATTTGTAGAAATTTTAGCTGATAGCTTTCCCTTGATGCTCAGAGTTGCAGCCTTTGCTAGGTCAACAGTTCTCATAGGCACAGCTCACAAACATCTGCAATGGGAAGAGCCAAGTCAGAATTCTTGAGCGGGATTTATGTTACTGCAATTAATAAATCTTCAGTAAGAGATGTGATAAGCTCTCTGGAGCTTTCTTTTTAGATGCCTTAAGATCTGAGCTCAGAGGGAAACTGGTGACTTCTCCCCTTTGCCCCTATTAGGATCACCGGAGAGTGGAGTCAGCACCCCATTAAACAAACAGTGAGAACTGCCAGTGCTTTCCTCATTGCTGGGAGCTTCAGACAAGACCTCTGGGGAAAAATACTGTTAATCAGGTCACAAGAGTGTGTGTAGCCATGCTTCAGCATGTGCTGAGTGTCCAAGTTCACTGTAGAAAGAGCTGCAACAGTATATCTTCAGTGAGAATAATGAGCTGCAGGACTTTAGGCACTGTCCTTGAAGAGCAAGCAAGCTAGATCCTCACCTCCTACTAGTTCCTGGCTGTGGTGATATAATTTAAAAACAAACAAATACAAACATGCCAAAAAGCAGAACACTGACTTAATCCAATGTTCAGTGTGTTCAGTCCATGCATGATCTTCAGGAGGATTTGAAACAGCTCTGTCCGTAATAAGTTATGGCTTATTTGTATTTTATCTCAATTTATGACATGTGTTTTGGGCTTTTTCACTCCAAGTTGGATATTTGTGGCCATTGACATATCTGATGCCTAGGAAGTTGCCCAGTATGGTCTGTGTAAGAGACCTCGTGTAAGGGTGTTGCCTAGTGTAAGACAAATAAACTGGCCTTGCATCGTATCTCTTTAATACTACCTCATCCTTTACGGGTGGGAACAACACTATCCCACAAATTATCCTGCTTCACAGTCCAGCTGCATTTTTTCTTCCCTTGGACAGCATCTAGGCAACCTGGCGGTCTGAGAGCATTATAACTTACTGCACATGGCTGAGCATGGACTTTCAAAACATTGCAGTCCACACAGCATTGAAATCTGATTTTCTGGCCCATATCAGGTTAGCTCATGAAAGCAATTCATGATGTATGTTCATTTATATTAACTTTTCTGAATCTTCACGTAGGTAATTCTGATTTTGAACAGAGCTGGAAAACGTAATAAAGTTTTGCAAATAAACAGCAACCTCCCCTTGCCAAACTAGATAAAAACCCCAAACCATACTGTTCTTTTCCACTTTAAATTCACTCACATTTTCAAATGGGTTCCATCAGTTTCTTTTTTCTATTACCCTATTTTTTTTTAATCACTTGCTCTGATTTATTTCTCTGCGGGTCTCCTTGAACATCAGGAAAACCACGGATTTTCTTGAGGGAAAACAGCTTACTGTTAGTAAATTGTGCCAAATAGAAATTTTGAGATCAAATACCTTTATTTAACTACAACTCTGGAAAAACATGAGCAAAGTCAGTGAAAGTTTTCATATAGTTCCTCACTCTGGAATCTCTGATCAAGAGCTTGCAATTCTTCTCCAATAAGGGTGCCTTGTGATTTGAACTGACCAGGGTTATTTGTATAACAGAGTTGGTTTGTATGGCTTTCATAGTTTTTTATCGTGAGCATTTCTTTTGAAAAGCCATCTGTTGGAAAAAATGGTCTTCTCAATGTATCTCCATATATGTCAATATAAATATGTATCAATATATCTCATTCCTACTTTCCAACTAGAAAGGCCGTGTTCCAAAACTTCTTGACTTTTCAAGAGTGGCTTAGATGCCTGGTCTTCATCCAGTGATTTCCACAATACTTAAGACATTGACCTTACATTTTTTCCTTAGATCTTACCTTGGATTCCTCTTTTACCCATCTTGTATAAGACTGTGCAGCAGCCAGTACAGTGTTGCTTAAGTCTCTTCAGGTTTCAATATGAAAGAGAGAGTTAAAGTGAAGGGAGATAAATCTCATTGAAAACACCTAGCTACTTATGTTCAGATGTCCCCTTGTCCTATCGCAGTGCAC
>VZZY01024993.1:0-24839 GCA_013400335.1 Eurystomus gularis | reverse complement strand
TGAATGATTCTATGATTCTAACAGCTTGTGGGAAAACCACTTGAACATGTCACCGGGACCAGAATATTGCAGAATTTAGGATTGAAGTTGCCACTGCACCAGAAATACTCAGCCATAGCTAGGGTAATTAAATTTTAAAATTCCCAAGGTCTGTACATTTCTAATAACAGTAACTTAGAGCAGATAAATAACAAAAAAAACCACCTTGTACTGTAAGAAGCTACTTTGGAAGTATGAAAGATGTCCCCTTGTTTTACATACTCCATCACAGTTCAGATAAGAAGCATCTTAGCTCAGTACTTTCTACAAGAATGTAAACTGTCTACTCAAAATCAGCAGAAAGTTTCTTATTGATTATGAAGAGTTTAGGTCCGGAGAGCACATTCTGTACTGGATCAAGAACTTAAATATTTTTCTTTCTTTATGTCTCTTTGAACTAACATGAATGAGACCAGTTATTGTCCATTTCTGTCAGCATAGCACACAGAAAATTAAAGGGTAGACTTCTCACATAGAATAAGACACTTGTCCTTTGTTTTCTTGATATATGTGCTGATGACATTTTTTTTTTACATATGTGAATATCTTCTTAAAGCTGGAATTGATAAAAGAAAAAGGTCTGGTATGATTTTGGTATTCTTAAAGGGCAAAAAGACATCCTCAAGAAAGTGTTAAAGAAAGCTTTAAATGAAAAAATTCAAATTGTTCCATTTCAGACAAGTATTAGTGAAGGAAAATGCACAGCCAGTCCTGAAATCCAGAGGTTATGGCCCAAATGGAATGTCTTAGATGGAACTGAAATAACAAAATGTCTGTACCAAATCCAAACTCAATTCTGGTGCACAGGTCGTATCAGGGAAAAAGGAGATTTGACAGACGAGGTTGACAATTTAGTGATTCCTGGTCACTAGATGACTTTTGGAGCTTATTTGAATGCAATTTGGCACACAGCTAAAGATGACCTACCTTGCTTTAGTGACTGCAGTGGCTTCGTGCCATAACAGTATGAAGCAGCAAAGATGAAATAAGGCAATTCTTTGGATCCTAATCAGAAGACAGCATGATGATCAGGGAACTGGCATCTGAGTTCTTTGCCCTGAATAATCTAATTCCTTATTTTTTTCTTGGTGCTTTCTTTTTTTCTGTCTAATTCAAAGAATACCTATGGCATAAGTTTTCATGTTTGTTTTAGCCAACACTGTACAATGCCTATCATTACAATGTCTTCTCTCTATCGCAGTATACTTTAAGGATCAAACAATTTAATTTCATTTTCTTCTGAAAGCAATTAGAGGGAACAATTCCTGGTCCCTTGCCAGTACAGTATATGATATGAATAAGAAATTAACATTTTTGAATAGAGAACAAGTTGCATTCCAATTTTTCTATGCATCTAACCAAATAAAAAAAGGTTATTTTAAAGATATGCAACTACCTAGTGATTAAAAAATTAGAAAGATTTAAGGGCTAATATTTTCTCTGATTTAGCTTTTCTCTCTCTCTCTCTTTTTTTTTTTTTACATATATATTTCTTTACCTTTCTGCACACTGTAGGATATTACATAGTCTTCAGTGTTTGCCTTATCCTGTATTTTCAGAGCAAGACAATTACAAGAAATCCGTCATCCAGTGTACTTTCTCTCCACCCATAAATTTTATCTTTTAACTTTGAAGGAAGCAGACTGGCTGAGTTTGAACAGCCCATTTTGTGTTCATTCAGCCAAAAGTAATTTTACAACATGCAGTGATGAGAAGATTAAGTCATTTGTCCTAGTTAGTGTGTGCTGCACTACATTCTAGGGGAGAAAAATCCTTGACAAGCAAAGCAACATGATTTCTTTAGCCAACTTCTTTTCTGTATGAATCAAAGAATCTAAACATGTCACAGAAGAAATATTCCTGCTCCTACAGACTTCTAGATCTGCATTGGATTTTTATGTAGATTAATTGTTTAGTGAAACTGTTGGATGTGTACATAAGTGCAAATCTGATACTTTTCCTAAATATCCCTGTCGCCACTGGCCAATATAAATGACATATTCTTTGCTACCTCTCATTCATTAAGTAAACACTAGGTGCAAATACACAAGCATGGCTGGTAAATTCAAGTTGTATGGATCATAACCTTCATTAGAATCCATTTCAGTCAAGAAGGAAATTAAAATCCATGTCAGGTGAGATGGGAGCTATTGTCTTCACAGAGGGAAACAGGGGGGCAGTTGGGGAGCTGAAGAAGAGGCTGCGCTGCAGCTGGAGGATTTCCCACCCTGTGACTTGCAGTGCAATCCACTTGCCTCATGAGACACTCAGTATATCACCCTCTAAGCCAGGGGTCCTCAAACTTTTTAAACAGGAGGCCGGTTCACTGTCCCTCGGACACTGTCGGGGGCTGGACTATAGTTTGGAAAAAAATGAACGAATTCCTATGCACACTGCACATATTTTATTTGTAGTAGTGCACAAAAAAAACAGGAAAAAGAATGCCGTATCCAGCCCGTGGGCCGTAGTTTGAGGACCCCTGCTCTAAGCAGTGCAGATATCAAAAATGCAACCTGGGAGCTGAAGCCAGCTAAAGAAAAGAAGATTTAAATTGTTTAGGCATGGAAGGAGTGTGACCCTCCCTTCTGTATTTTCTGAGTTACAAAGCTGTTGCCATGGAGCACTTCAGTTGTCAAAATAGAACTTAAATAGCTCTTTCGATTTGTGTTGTCCAGGATCACAAGAAAAAGAGTGTTAATGGGTGATATAATTATAACAATTTAAAAATCCAAGTGTTCCCATAGATTTCAGAAATACTTTTAAACAGGTTCAACTGAATGTACTTCTCAGCCTTCTCTGGTTTTTTTCTGCCATGTTACATAGGGTTTGGGATGGGGAAGTGTTCCTTTTTTAGTCTTGTTTCTTTTTAAAAAAATTATTGCTATTATCCCATGACCATGAATCTGAACAATAACATTTTGCATGTTATTATGACACTGTTCTTGTGCACTAGTCAGAATTCTTGGTTTGCTGTGAAGTGCACATCTAAATATAACTGAGTTAGACAGCCTGCAGCTATTGAAGCAACTGAAAAGCAGAATCAGTGGCAGGGCTAAACTCGTGCATTGCTTCTGTGGAAGTTCACAGGGGAGTCTGTGGTCTGTGAGGTTCCTGGCACAAGTCAGTCAGGGATGTGGTGTCTGCTCGTGACATCATCATGCAATAGAAAATGCTTTTCAACTTCACTTGGCAAATTCCTTCCCTTGTCTGCTCATGTGGCTCCTAACTGTGGAGGAGTTTTTGAGTGAGAGAGGACGTGACTTAAGTACGGTGAAAAATCCAGGCTTCGAGACCTAGACGATGACCTTGAAGCGTCCTTGGAGGAGAGATAAGAGGAAGAAGGAATTCAGCAGTTTGCAAGAAAACAGAACTTCTCCAGGAAGCACTAACTGCAAAAGGGGTTGGACTGAACAATGTAAGAGCGCGTGAATAAGGAGCCTGAACCAACTATGTTAAGGGGTGGGTTGCATGATTATGGGGACGTAAACAATTATGTGTAAGGGCTAAGTGCATGCTTTCGCTTTTGTGCTATAAATATAGACAATTTGAGCAATAAATGGAGAACGATTCTATCCACATTGGACTACGTCGTTACTCTGGCCGTCTCTCCCGACACCTAACTGAAAGAAGCTTTTGACAAGTATCTCTTAGGGGTCAGTGAGGATGATCAACCATAGTGTACAAGAACAGTGTACCCAACTCTTTCAGCTATACTTTGTATTCTTTTGTAAATGCTAATAAATGAAAGGCCATATATGGAATTTAAATTGATGTGACTGTCTCTCTGTTCCTTTTGAAAATTAACTTTTAAAAACTGTTAGCCAATAAAATACTGGCAGGGTGTTGGAGCTGTTTAGTTTCATAAGCATCAGTAAAATATTGTTTTTAATAAACTCTGTATTTACTGCTAAGAGTTCTATAAAAAATATCTGCAGATTGGTCTGCCTTCTATGGAATACATTAATGTCTATCACTTTGTGTGTACCCATTAAAATTTTATAGAATAGCTAGTGCAAAAAGCTCTTTAAATCATTGCAACATGCTGTCTGGTTATTTTATGTGATACACTAAATATAATTGTAGTGAAGAAAGAGTGCAACTCATAGTTGAATATTTAAGTCAAAAGTAGTAGCTCTATAAAACACACTTCTTTGAGCAAAAATGATCAGTCTAATCATATTTTCCTTTAAATATGAGTAATTGTTTGATATATGTAGCAAATGCTGTTAGCTGTAGTGCATGGGAGGTCTTAATCTAGTAGCTGACTGGGTTATGGCTGATGATAATTGACAAGCTATAAAATAATGGTAAATAGCCAAAAAAATGAAAAATATATAGAAAAAATTTAGTTGGACTAAAGCAAGGGGAGTTTTTCATTGCAAGCACTTATCTTTCATATTGACAATTAAACTTCACACAATAAATTAGAGGTAAAATAAACAATTTCCTGATAGAAATGGCCCAGTCCAACCCTCTCGGACTTTGAATGAGGCCATGGATTTCTGAATGTTTCACTAACTCCCAGTTCACAGTTTATTTGCTTTGACTCTTATGCTCTCCCTTTATTTTTTTCACGTCATGATTTTGCATGGGGTTGTATTTTTTTCTAGAGAATCTCTTTATGCCAGAAAAGGGATTTGGTGATGAAGAAAAAAGGGAAAGTTTGCCGGCTACAGTATTTCTGATTCTTTCAAATCTTGCTTAAAATCCAGTTATTCCTTTCTTTTACTGTCCTCTCATCTGCCTTGTATCCTAACCATACTACACAAGCTGTTCTGTATTTCTTTTTTTGCACACCTACAATGCTGCTACATGGGGAAAGAAACTTGTGTTGAATCCTCAAAGAGATTTAGACTAAAGTTTTACAGTACAGAAGTTTTCTTGGTACTTTTGTTTATGGGAATTTAATGCTGAAATGTTAGGTACATCTTACACGGGAATTTGGTGTTTAAGTCGAATTTCATAGAAATTTGCCTGTGAGTGAGGAAGCACGTTTTCCACAGAGAATGCTGAGGAAAGGGATAACACTGAAGAACTGTCCCTCAAAATACCTAACTGAACTGGAGGATTTTCTTCTTTCCATTAAAGATTTGCAGTTATGGACCCTTTCTGTACTGAGGCAATGATATCAGATCAGTCCTGGATCACAAAAGACAAAACAACCCAAACAAATAAAAATGAAGGAAAGGAGGTGCTAGAGATACTTTTATCTTGGTCAACTGATCAAATTCAAAGATGTGAGTGAACTTTATGTAATCCTTCCTCTGCAGTGATAGAGAAAATAAGGCTTTTTTACACCCAATGTAACCGTTTTTCATGCAACAAAACAAAACAGAGGGAATTCTATGAATAGAAAGAATGTCACAATTCATGTATATGTGGTGCTATTAGGAAGCCTGCTTTCCTTTCTTAGGTTAAAATGGCACTTCAAGCTGTGATCTGTTACCAATGCACAGAAAATACAAATTGATAGCTCCCAGAAGCAGGTGAATCGTATGCACTGTGTATCCATCAGTAACAGGAAATATTACCATTTCAGAGTCACAGACACTTGATTTTTACTTTTGCTAGAAACATGGGTATTAGTTTTTCTAAAGACTTATTAATGCAGGAGATGGAACATTTTCACACTATAAATCTCTGTCTTTGTTGATGCTTTGTATACTGCTTTAATCTTGACATGTACGTTCAAATATCTCATCTAAAAGTCTAATACTTGGTTGCTTCAAAAGGGATCCACTATTTGAAATTCTGGCCATGCCTTTGCTAATAAAAAAATGTTTTTCATTGTGGTAAAAATATTTAATCAGGTCTGATATATTTAAACATAATCTGATGAGTCCAGTCAATAGTCTTCTACAAAGGAACAAATAAAATCCCATAGCTACCTACTACAGTGTTTCTGACTCATACCTCAGAATCAGGTATGTGGATTGTTTTCAGGCAGGTATAAGTAGAGATGTGGAAAGGTTCTTAAAAAGCACAGTTTAATTTTAGATATAAATCTCCTCAGTATTTGGTAGATATTTCAAGTTTTGTGTAGATGATTGTTAATCAGAATATTAACAGCAGCATCTATACGTCTCCAGCTGTCAGGTAGGTCACACCTAAACTATTGATTTGGTATCTTTCTCAATGCAAAATAAAATAGGATTTTCTCTGAGGACAGCAAAGCACATCAGACATACGCGTGACGAACATGTTGTTTATTTGCATGATAATGGAAAATACTATTCATTATAATTAAGTTTCAAAATAAGAATATGCTAAGAAATCTGTACGCAGTGCATTTCCTCTGGGAATTCTGTAGGATGATGAATAATTACTCCCACAATTTTCTTCCTCTCTTGAGATTTCTAATTCCTTTCTCTGAAATCAGAGAAGGGTTGGAAAAATGCATAGCTCATTTTTCATTGCATTTTCCAGTGGGATTTTGATATTCATGGGCTTTTCCTTTCTCACTTGGTATGTGTTCCCCATTTTTTAACTGCTGATGTTCAACTAAAGGAATAATAATTTGAAAAAAATCTTATTTTAGTGTAACCTCAAAAGAAATGTGAAATGATGCCACCATGGGACTTCAAAAATTATCTCAGGATGGACATAATGGTCAAGTCCTTATTGTTAATTTACTCTGGAGGATGACATCATGGAGGATGAAATAGCTAGAAGTCAAAGAGAAGTATGAAAGAAAAATCCCTTCTAAAGTTCATGGAGTGCATTATCTTTTCTAGATATTGCCAGTGCATCTATATCGACATAAACAAGAACAACCATGTTCTTCTGGTGTAAGAACATGGCAATAATGGCAACACAGAAAACTTAACTCCTCAGCTAATTCTATCCTTTAGAATGCAGAAGAAGATATGTCTGGTGCCCCTTACGGTCTGAATTAATGTGCATTAAGCACACGCTGACTAACATACTGAACTGTGGCATAACCAGACTGTGGTGGGTTGACTGACTGAAAGCCAGGTGCCCACCAAAGCCCCTCTGTTGTTCCTATCCTCAGCTGGACAAAGGAGAGAAAATATAACAACAGGCTTGTGGGTTGAGATAAGGACAGGGAGAGATCACTCACCAGTTACCACCATGGACAAAACAGACTCGGCTTGGGGAAATTGGTTTATTACCAGCCAGATCAGAGTAGAATTATGAGAAAATAAAAACTAAATCTTAAAACCCCTTCCCCCCACCCCTTCTTTCTTCCTGGGCTCAACTTCACTCACGATTTTCTCTACCTCTTCCCTCCCAGCAGCACAGGGGAAGAGGGAATGGGGGTTGCAACCAGTTATTCACACATTGTCTCTGCTGCTCCTTCCTCCTTGGGAGGAGGACACCTCGCACTATTCTGCTCCAGCATGGGCTTTGTACAGAGTCACAGCCTCCTTTGGGCATCCACCAGTTCCAGCATGGGGTCTTCCACAGGCTGCAGGTGGATATCTGCTCCACCGTTGGCCTCCATGGGCTGCAGGGGAACAGCTTGCCTCACCATGGTCTTCACCAGGGGCTCCAGGGGAATCTCTGCTCCAGCACTTGGAGCAACTCCTCCCCCTCCTTCTTCACTGACCTTGGTGTCTGCAGAGTTGTTCCTTTACATATTCTCACTACTCTCTTCGTTTACAATTTTTGCAGCAGTTTTTCCCCCCTTCTTAAGTATGTTACCCCAGAGGTGCTACCACCATCGCTGATGGGCTTGGCCTTGGCCAGCGGTAGGTCTGTCTTGTAGCCAGCTGGCATTCAGTGTGTTGGACATCAGAGAAGCTTCTAGTAACTTCTCACAGAAGCCACTCCTGTAGCCTCTTCTTTATCAAAACCTTGCCATGTAAACACAATACACAGCCAAATGCCATGCAATAGAGCTTTATCTGACTGTGGAATACTTGAGTATTCTTAAGTTAAACATCAAGGAAAACCTTAAAAATAAACAATGTCACTGATAAAGATCAAAATTTATGTGTTTGAATCACTACTGTTAAAGTATTAAATACAATTTTTACAGATATATTTTGTCTTCTTTTTGGATTTTTAAGCCAGTCATATAAAGAAAGGAAGGAACTACTACAAGGTCTATGCCCTAATGTGACCCAGAAGAAGATTACATGAGTCCAAAAGGTTTGACAAAGACTCTTGATACAGGAGATCTTAGTTATATTGTACAAATCACTTGCTAGTGAGCACTTAGGTAGGAGAGCACAGCATAAAGGAAACCTCTTTCAATATGTTTCAATGTGAATTACGAACACACAGAAAACACTCAGATTTTGGTTCATTAGTGTAAGAAACACCAATGTTTATCCACTTGAATGGCTTTATCTGATGTTACTCACAGTATGTAGGTCCCAAAGGCAGATTTTAGTGGCCAAGTAAATAACTGAGATTAACATTCCCTCATGGTCTTCAGAAATATTTAGACCACAGTAACATGGACCACAGTTACATGGAAGTCAAATCTCTACTCAGTATCTCTACACAGTATCTACACAAGCATCCACAGCTGTGAAATCTCATTACAGCACACTCTTTCAAACCTGTATCTGATTCATGCCTAACTATCCTTTGATGGAGTGATCATTATACTGAGTTCTACTAATTTCTGAGGAATATTTTATCTTGAAATAAATTATTTTAACAATGCTACAGTTCAGTATGAGAAATACTGTAATTAGAAAAATTGCATTTGGGTGAGCTGCTCATTATTTTTGTAATATTTGGATAAAAAGAATGTTTGAAATGGACTATCATGTTTTTCCAGATGCTGTCTGTAAAAAAGTAGCATCATAATATTATCCCAGCTAATATAACAGTATGAGTGACAAGTCTTTCATGCCTTTACGCATCAAAAAGAGATTCAATTTGACCTGAAGATCTTCTTCACTCTGCTGTCAGCTGCTGAGTTACTGCTTTTTTTTTTTCTTTCTTTCTATCCCTTCAAATGTTGCTTTTGCTAGTTTGACGAACCTTTGTTGTTTTGTGGAGGTCAAATGAAGGTCTCACAATTTTTAAAAAAGTGACTTCTCATTCCTGCCAGGCTGAAATCCACCTGGGAAATACAGAAAAGAGTAACACTAGCGTTGAGTGTGACTACCTTGATAAGTCTTAAAGTTGTAGCTCGATAGCTTATTTTTATTAGGACAATGGAAAAAATAAAAAAGATAGCAAAATAATGTATGAAAACTTCAACAATCCCATTGAGTCAGCTCCCCTTGATTAAAAGATGCCCTCTAGATGACAAAAATAATTTTTAGTGATAAGACTAATAGTCTGTGTCAGGTATTTAAACATTTTTTTTTTGAGGACTAGGAAGCTTAAGGTACTAGGGAATATCATTCTAAAGTAGATAAAAAGAGCATGGAATCTTAAGGTAAGTATGCTAAATGAAAAAAACCCCATGTTTCACTTTTCAGAAGATCTAATGAATTTTTAAATATTTAATATAGTTGATAAGCTAATACTAGAAGTTACTATTAATAATCAATTATACTAATGGTTTCTGCAATTTCTTCTTCACAACATAAAAAATTTGCATAAATGGTATTTAGTTCTGTTCATATTCATTCTGTATTGACAAGTGCCATCCCATGTCTTTATAGTCTGATACCCAGTAGGAAAATTCTTCTGGGACGAGGGCAAAGTGCAGTGATAAGATAAAAGATCTCTCATTTTTTTTAAGGCTCCTCTGTCTTGAACTGCTGCCTGAGATGGTTCTTCTAACAATTTCCAGCTATTTGCTGCCAGTTCCAGACTCGTGCTTGGTTTCCCAGCACCCACATTCCTCCCCACTAATTCACCCAAGTAGGCTCACCAGCGTCAGCTGTGTTAACACCAGGATATACAACACATTGACCAGCTGCCCAAATCCAGATGCTACAATATGCCACTATGTCCATGCATTCCTCTGTTCAGCTGAACAACCACAGGCACAGGAGCTAGGTATTTCTTTCATTCAGCTGTGATAGTACTGGCCAGTCATTTGTCTGCTCTTCCTCTCAACTCATCATGCTAACAACCCAGAACCCAGAACCAGAAGGTCTGGCAACCCTCCACAGATGCAGCCAAAAGCCAATTACTCAACTACCCAGCAAAAGTAGTATTTGTCGCTGGAAAAAAGCTACACTGTTGTCTTTTTATCACTAGTATAAGTGAGAGCTGTTCCTCCTGGCCTGTGTTTTTTGTACCCCAGATTCTCATTTCAGTAGGAATTTGGCACAAGCATATGTTTTGAGTTGCAGCAAAGAGATTAATAATTTCTCCATGAGAGTGGAAATTTTGGCGAAATCTGGATCACATTTAGAGGGCTGAATGAGGGAGTGAACTGATGGACAGTCTGTCCTCTGACCCTACACCACATGTCATTGTTGAAACCTGTGGGCTATTTATGGGTTACTGTCCACACATTATAAGGGAAACAAGCTATTAACCTCTGAAGGCCTTTTCACCTTTATAGAAGGAAACATTAAAGCTCTTATATAAAAGTGAGAAGGATATTGCTTCTATCCATAAATTTTGGATATTGGAAGCTACAGATCGTTTTTTAAATATATCACTTTGGAATCAGTCTGTCAGAATGAGTTTCACTTATTCACAGAAATATGTTTGCAGGCAAAACAAATAGACAGGAATATTCCATCCTCTACAGGTACAGCAAGTCTGTTAGAGCCCACACTGGAAAGAAAAATATCTTGAGCATTTGTCTCAAGTTGCCATCAAATTTTATCGGCATAGTGTGGCTGGTCATCAATGCAAGACAGGTCTACGCTAGTGCACCAGTCCCTTGTGCTGACACTGGATTGAGAAATATAATGTTAAATGAAACACTTCACAAGTTACAGACCCTGCTACATCACAATTTAATGAATTCCCATTTCAATCTAAATTTAAAGTGTTTTGTTTATCCTGGGCTTGCTCAGAGGCTTAACAGAGCAGTTAATATCATAATTCCTGAAACAAACTTCCATATTTCATTTTTGTTTCTGTTCTCATACTTTTGAATCCTTAATTGAGCCTATTACACTTAAAAACTCTTTTCATTTTCATCTTTTTCTATCCCATTACATTTTTAACACTTCATTCGTCATTATTTTTTAATCACAAAGTGGGAGCACAACATTAGGACACGTATATTTCTTACTGGTATTGTTGACGCTGCCCCAAATGCTCCCAAACTCTCCTATTCCTTAAACTTGACATGTTTAAAGAACTGATTATCAGTTTGAATTTTATACTATTGCAGCTCATCTTCAGTCCTCTTCACTTTTCCCTAGTATGACACTGCAAATATGTTTAAGATTCAGACAAGAGTCTTAAATTTAAATAGCTATTTAGCTTGCAACTCAGCCGCATCCTTGGCTGTAAAATACCATAAAACTAGATAGGCTTTGACGCTAGCTGGAAGTGCTACCTTGCTACTAAACTAGCAACTGCTGGATGGCAACAGCCACAGAAACCATAACATTAATGGCTGCTTCATCTTGTTTGTAGACTTGTATTATGCAGGTTGATATGGCAGATTTTTCTCTCAGTTTCATCAACAGAATTTCTTAGGCAGAACAGATTTTATTAGGCAGAAATGCTCTGCATGTATAAGAGATTAGACCTTGTCTTTATATATAGAAAAAACCTCAAGAGACTGTTTTTTTTAAAGCTCAGGTCTACCACATCTGTGAGTTTAACTGAGCCACCTCAGATCTGTATGCTTAACTGAGCTACCTGATTTCATATCGAACCACTAAGCCATGATTCAATTTACCTGAAATTATAGTATGAAAGTACGTATGACACCACTTCTAATGTTTTAATTGAAAATACTTGCTACAAATCTTTAAGAATATATAAACTATGACACCAATAGGATCAGAATTCTTGCTGTTTTATTTGTTTTCTGTGTTCACAGTCATTATTGCATGGAAACACCAAAACAATATTTTAACTTGAAAGGATTATGTTTAGCTTCAGAATAAATTTTTCCATTGAAGATGGAAGGTTGTTTCCTTTCCTCATTATCTTAAGCTACTGAAAATGGCTCAGGCAAATTCTGATTTAAGGACTTAAGGCTATTTCCCACCAATACTGAAGTGGGCAGAGAACAGCACACTGACAACCTTCCTCGAGCATCACCACCAACTGTAATTTCAGCACAAAAGGTCTGGATTTGTCCTGTGTAATATAACCCCATAACTGAGATCTCTAAATCAAACACCAGTTTCCTCAGTGGTAAACAGACAAACCTGACTATAGATATAATGTGGGAATTCTACATCAAGTAACTTTGGCCCATGTAAATTCTTAATGTTAGCTAGGATTAATCTGGGTTGGGTTTTTTTTTTTTGTTCTTATTGCCATCAATAAGAATAAAGAATACCTAACTGTTCTCAATAGAATCAGTGGTAAGGGTAAGAAAGAAATCTTCTTTGGGCCCAGTGTTGTATATTTTTGAAAAAAGTTACTTCAGCAATGGTCTTACATCAATTTATAGATGATCTAGTATAGATTTCAATAGCCTGGTCCATTATACCGTGTTTGCTTAACACTCTTTTTTTTGGCCAGTAATTGCACTGTTTAATATTTCATGTAACTATCCACGAGTAATAGAGCAGAAAGCCACATGAGGCACCGTTTTGCTTCTTCTCCTCTTTTTTCTTTTCTGTCTTGCCTTTCCTTGTGATTCCTTGTTCCATATCAAACAACTAATTTGTGAGCAGACTCTGAGTCATGTCTGGCCTGTTGATTTATTATTGAGCAGTGCTGAAATGAGACTGTCTATTTTGCATTTTCATCTTTGTGAATGACAAGCAACTGCCAATTTTATATTACAATTTCTGATTTTCTACAAGTCTACAAGTCACAATCATTTTGAAGTTCCTTCCATAATTTACATACTTCTACATCACATCACCTCTTCTTCCCAAACATAATAAGCTACAATTTTAAACAGTTTTCTTAATAACAAGGGCTATGAGATCAGAGGTAATAATAAAGATTAAAATAATTATAATTATTAAAAATCCTATTATGAAAAATGAGTTTTTAGTAGTACACTTTTGGTTAAGATATAGCTTAAGGAATTGAAATATATCTGCATAAAAATGCAATGTAAATTAGAGTTGAATAAAGGAATCTGCTTCCTATTTCACACTGGTTTGGATTTTTTCTGTTAAACTGTGTTGTTACATTTCAAAGTTTAGATGAAATATGCTACTCTCATTGCTATGTAAATTCACGTTACCTTTTATGCTTTTTGTATGTGTACATGTATGTACACAGGCAATTTTAATTTGAGCTCATGTTCTATGAACGTTGAAACATAGCAACACACTGGCAGTTGAAAACAATTCATGTAATGCAGTCATGAATGACAGGCCTTTTCCTAACCTCAAAAACAAAACAGATGTTACAATTTCTATGTTCAGATCAGTAAAACACCTTCAGACAGAAAAATGTCATGTAAGAAAGGTCTGTGATGTGTCCTTTGCACTATCTATGGTTCCATTGTGAGTGTGGATCCTTTCTCAGGAAGCATTAAACACATGAGAAGATGCAACGTACTCTTCCTCACACTAATTTAGCAAAGCACTGAAGTATTTACTCAGCATTAGACATCTAATTGAACTCAAAATGTCTGCACTGTGAGTTTTAACTTGGATTTGAGAGCGGATAAGTTAGCTAAATAGTCTGTCTTTTTCTTTTCCATCTACAAGTTTGTGAAGGCAATAATATATTCCCACAGAGGAGTCAGGCTCAGGATACCATCTCTGGACTGCCCAATGTAGTATTTTGGCTAACAAGTCCAGTTTCTCTAAACTATATAATAAAGATCTGGAATTCACAAGAATCCTCCAAACAAGTTCAACTTTCCTGTGAACTTGTGCTTTTAATAGTGCTTTAGACTCTGTTTAATTTTTATCCATGTTTTTGGGTTAATAATACATTAAAAAAAAAGACTAATCACAATAAAATTAATCCTCATTCAGCATATTTTATTTCAACAATCACTAGAGATATTTTAAATTCCACTCACATAAGCTTAGACTGCATGTAAAGGTGGACAAAAATGAAAAGTGTTCTCCCAGGGCAGTATGAGGTCTCCATGCTAGGAGACATTAAAAACTCAACTGGCCAAAGACTCCGAGCAATTTTATCTACCTTTGAAGCTGTGTTTTCAGATCTTTCAGCTGATCTTCAGATATTTCTCCCAGCCTTAATTACTCTAGGACTTTACAAGTCTCTTTCAGCATTCATTCTATGTCCTTCCCTCTCTCCTCTCTTTTTCTTCCTCCCCAGTGTGTGGGAGTCCACAGGTGGTCTGAGGACTCAGGGATGGACCTTAGCTTTGAGCAGATAATGATGTTTCCCTGAAAGAGCTCGGGAAGCCCTGAGGCTGAAGAGTGCCAGGGAGTGAAGGAGATAAGAGGCCTAACGAGCAAATTCCACAGAACAGCTACGCAGGAAGAAGCGGTCACAGTAGGAGGAACAAGAATAACAACCAATCAGCAGGTGTAGGGAGAATGGACTGAGCTATCCTACAATAATGAGAGCTTGAAGAATATGTGCTACCAATTAGAAATTGTTGCTAGGTAAATGATGTGCACAATGTAACCAATAGCGGAATAGCTTGTACTGCGTGCTATGCCAAAGAGATTATAAAAGAGAGATGTTTTACTAAATAAACGGCTTTCACTTGATCACATTGATCTTGGCGTGACTGATCCGAGCTCCTGCACCAGTGAAAGAGAAATAACCTACAGTTTGCATAATATATATAGATGCGTCTTCCATGGAATGGAGATGCTACTGACCTCATCACTGTATTGGCCCTTTCACCTATACTACAAAACTTGCCAGGGAAGAAAGGATATTCCAGAGGAGGAAGGAACATCCTTTCATCTAAACTTGTAACTTTCATGTTCACTGCATCTTAATGTCCTGTAGTCTGATATGCCACCTGCCCCCTACACCAGCTGGGATCATTGTCTTAAGATTTTATCAATTTTTTTAACCCCTCAGGAAACAAGCAAAAAATACAAAAAAATTAAAATTGAAGTTTCCCTTCTATTCCTTTGTCTTCTCACTTTACAGAGTTCTCAGGGGCTTCTTTATGATAATATTACTTTCACAACATCACTCACGTTACCATAGTACTTTTGAAGTATGGTTATCAGAGAATAATTTTCTTTTATGTTGTTTTGTTAGGAATAAGGCCAAATTCAGATTACTAGATTTAATATAGTTTAATATTCTAGTCAACACAAATGGGAATATCTGCAATTTACTGTTAAAGCTAGAAACTAAATCATATTTTTTCATATTAAACTACACATTTTACTACCATTTTAGCAGAAGATGTGTATGATCTATGATATCATGCTAGTGATATTTACATATATGCAGAAAAAAGAGATGAACCCCAAGATCTTTCACATTTCAGCTAACAGAAAGGTGCCTCCATTACTATCCCTCAAGCTCTATAGCTTACCATGTTGTTGAATGAACACTTAGAGTATCCTCAGTCTTTGTTCTGCTAGCTACTGGTTTTAAATCTGAATTAAATTAAAGTGAGAAATGCAATGCAACTGCTATTTTCAGTAAAGCTGCTTTTGTTTAACATTGTTCAACACTAATATTAAAGCAATATAGAACCTTTAACAGCCATTTTCATTACATAAATGAAACAATATATGTACATGATGCTTTATCTTGACCCCACACTAGAATTTACAAATAAATACAGAAAACAGAGTCACCACATTGGGTCACCAAATTCAAACGTGCACAAGATGTGGGGAAGAATTATAGGATGTAATTCTGTGAAAAAAGGTGATTTTTTTCTGAGAAAAAAAATAAGAACAAGGGAAGAATGGACAAACAGATTTATTCTGTCAATGTGGTGAGTCTCTAAAATAATTAAGAGAGAGGAAAAAGCATTTGAAGATTCTAATTAATGTAATTTTTATATATCTTATCTAACAACAATAATTATGAGAAAGGAAAAAGGATAAATGAGACTATAGAGAATTGAGAGGCTTGAGACAGGACAGTTGTTCTTGTGAGCATCAGAGAGAACTGAAGAACACGTTTTGAGCCACTACAAGCCTCTGTGGGATTCAGTCTTCCTTTAATATGAAACTGAATGACTGAAAGGAATACATTTTTATAATACTATATTCAAGAGATAAAACAGAGGGATTAAACACATAAATAGAAGATGAAAGGATTGAACAAAAAATACAGGAATAATGGAAATGCATACTATGATATCCCAGATGACAGAATTTTGTACATACTGGAAATTATCTAAATTCTTATGCACAAAACATGTCTATTTCTAATCTTTGAAGTAAGAGATTGAGTGTAAAGGCTCCCAATAGTTTAATAGGCTACAGCTACGGTTCTTAAGGTGCCTGTCTTTCACAATTATACCCATTAACATAGAATTCAATAGCATTATTTTTTATTTATGCTAAAATAAGAGAGGAAGTGTTTTGGATTAATTTAATAATGATAAACAGGCTGTGGTTCTATCAAGTCAGTGAAATATTTTGTATGAAAGTTTCGTGATAAAGACAAGATGGCTCCTTTGGTTCTTATTTATGTGTTTTTCAGGTTGTTACCTTGCATTTTTTACTGTTGCTGGAAAAGAAACCCACCTGAATATAGGAGATAATAGATTGGGTTTCTTACAAAGTCTGACAGAAGAAAAAAAAAGCTAAAATAATAATGTTGTTTAATCCACTCATAGATGTATTACCTGATTTGATGCAATTTTACACAGTTTTAAAGTATAATAAATAGTAAAAAGAGCCAGTATAAACAGCTGCTTATGGTTATTTCAAGTGACTCTTCTGATCAGGGTCAGCAAGACAGCTTGAGACAGGTGGTTCAAAATGCACCTGCCACTTGAGCTTTTAATAGATCCTTAATACATTTGGATACTGCACTGACAACTTTATCAATATAAATTTTCTCTGCAAACGTGTACTTTTTAAACTAATTAGGTTTTTATGAAAGAAGCAGTCATTTTCTACAGGAAGTCAGTAACCGTAAATCACTGGAGCTGCATATTAAGCACCAGTTCTTCCCACTTGCTCAGTCACCATATGGCACCACACACTGTGCTGAAAGATAATCACTTTATTGTTGGCTGGGTTTTTAATCAGATACATCTCATACTGTTTTGTTAAACATTGCCTTGCAAATAAACGAGCCTTAGAATACATTTTTGCCTTGGAAAAAAACATAAATAAGACCTAGTGAAACACAGGAATGTCTGGTCAAACTTGAAACCCAGAATTTAATACCATGATCAGGCATGAAAAAATCAAAATCATTATTTGGAGTACCACAAAGATGCACCAAGAGGAACTGGGGTAGGAGCTGGAGAATACACTGTGGAAGGTGTCTGTTTTCTAGTAGTATTTTACTGGCTGCGTTAGGCTTGACAGCTGTTGTGCTTGGTGGCTATCAGACCAGAATCTGCACTACATCTAGCAGCTAATGGGCTACTGTGGTCCACCCACACCTGAAGGGTGCACAAGCAGTGATTTTATACAATGATTGGTCCTGCAGTTTTCTCCTGCTTTGTCCTCACAAATAGAAACTGCTGTGGAATGCTGTCCCCTGGGTATTTCTCTTTGTGTCATTGCTTTTGATTTTACATTGTGCTCACCCCAACAGAAGCTCTCTGGCTACTCTGGCTCAGGTGCTTTGCATTGGGAAAGGAACTGAATATTTCACTAGATGGGCATTCATAGTGGGGATTGTATTGGGTTTGTGTATAAAGGTTTTGGTAGCAAGGGGGCTACAGGGGTGGCTTTTGTGAGAAGATGCTAGAAGCCTCCCCTCTGTCCAATAGAGTCAGGGTCAGCTAGTTCCAAGACAGACCTGCTGCTGGTCAGGGCTGAGCCCATCAGCGATCATGGTAGTGTCTCTAGGGTAACATATTTAAGAAAGGGGAAAATAGTTGCTGCACTGCAGCAGCAGCCAAAGAGAGGGATGAAAATATGTGAGAGAAACAACTCTGCAGACACCAGAGGTCAGTGAAAAAAGAGGGGGAGGAGGTGCAGGACCGGAGATTCTCCTGCAGCTCATGGTGAAGACCATGGTGAGGCAAGTTGTCACCCTGCAGCCCATGGCAGTTAGCAGTGGAGCAGATCTCCACCTGCAGCCCATGGAGGACCACACACTGGAGCAGGTGGATGTCTGAAGGAGGTTGGAAAGCACACTTGGTGTGCAAAGCACACTTTGGAGCAAGCTCCTGGCAGGACTTGTTGAGAGAGGAGCCCATGCTGTACAAGGTTTGCTGGCAGGACTTGGGACCCTGTGGGGGACCCATGCTCGAGCAGTTAATGAAGAACTGCAGCACATAGGAAGGACTCACATTGGAGAAGTCTATGATGGACTGTCTCCCATGGGAGGGACCCCACACTGGAGAAAGGGAAGAGTGTGAGGAGTCCTCTCCCTGAGGAGGAAGCAGAGGCAGAAATGTGTGATGAACTGACCTCAACCCCCATTCCCTGTCTCCCTCTGCCACTGGGAGGGAGGAGGTAGAGAAATTGGGAATAAAGCCCAGGAAGAAAGGAGGGGTGGGGGGAAGGTATTTTAGGATTTAGGGGTTTTTCTTTCTCACTTTCCTACTCTAATTTAATTGGTAAATGAAATTAATTTCCCCAAGTCAGTTCTGTTTTGCCCATTGACTGTAATTAGTGAGTGATTGCTCCTTGTCCTCATCTCAGCCCATGAGCCTTTCATTATGTTTTCTCTCCCTGACCAATTAAGAAGTGGAGTGTTAGAGGGGCACCTGGTGTCCAGCCAGTGTCGACCCACCACAGGGACGAAAAAAGAAATACAGAAAAATTAATAACACTGTAAGGGAAAAAAAACACCCTACTTAAAACAAGGTTTCTTAGTTTATGACAATGTTTCCTGGGAGAAGCAGCTGAAGATTCATTCCTGTAGAATGAAACTGACACAAGCGCAAATATAGAAGGGGAGCAGCCTGAGCTGAAAAACAAGGAGAAATTAGAGGTTCTTTGTATTTCCGATTTACATGAAATTACATATAATTAACAGAATATTATGGTTATATAGTCAAATACTGACATTAACGTTAGCTATGCAACCTTCTCGATAGCCTTTTTCATATGAATTGTAATACATAACCCCGTTGGAACTGTTGTAATCCCCAGACAACCTCCTTACTCTCATTTCCTGCACTCAATATCAGGTTATTTGTTGTGGGAGTTGAGGCGGTGCAGTGGTGAGGAGAAACAGTTCCTGACTGTCTGAGGAATTTTTAACTCTCCTGAGATGGAACATCTTCAGTGTGGATTTGGTAATTTGCAAAGCTGCACAGGAAAAGATCTTCAGACACTCACCTTTAGGGAAAATCCCATGGGATGCCAAAACATTTCTGAGGCAAGGAAAAATTCTCCGTCAAGTTTTTTATTTCTTTCCCAGATGGTGGAGGTACTTGAACTCTCAGAGATTTTCAAGTCTCTTCATCTGAACAAAACCAACATCTTTCCTCATCTGCAGAAAGGCTGGGATGTTTTTACAGAAATAGTGCAAAATTTACTCTGGTAGACCCAAAGAATGAAAAATTTTAGAATGAATACTTAAAGCTTAGCTAAGTTGTAAATAACTAAAACCAGTGGCTGTATATGTCTTACCACTCCTCTGTATCTACATCTAGATCACATTCTGATTAAATACTGGTTTCGGAGAAGCAATCATAGACAAAGTGCTAAGAAATCTCATGATATCAAAAAGATGACACTGATATCATTCTTCTCTTGAGTTCTTCTGACGGGATCACAGAGGATGAAAGACTCAGGAGCTTGCCACTTGCCTCTCTTCCAAGGCAGTATCAACAAGATATCTTAGTAGATGCTTGTCTTAACATTGCTTCTAAAACCCCAAACTGATATGATATAATTCTATTAACCTTCCAGGTAGAGCTTAAAGTCTTGAAAAGCCCCCACTGATTTTGCTTCAGAACTGTAGCTCATAGTGATATGATGAACTGGATATAAATTGATAGTATGACTTCTATGTATCTAACAAAAAGGTGGGGCTCCTTATTTTTCTAGCTTATTGACAGTGCTTAATTTTAAGGCTTTAATTAATTAGTGGCTATAACTAAGTTCACTTGCACTGTTTGTGCTTTTATTTGAATCCTCTGTTAGTACTTTACATGTACTGGATTGATGTTCGCCAACAATTTAGAAAAGGAGTAAATGAGTAGTCAAATGGGTAGAGGGTAGTGGTCAATGCCCAGATGTCCAGATGGAGACTGGTGAAAAGTAGTGTCCCTCGGGGGTCCATAGCAGCACTAGTGCTGTTTAATATCTCCATCAATGACATAGACAATGGGATCGAGTGCACCCTCGATGTGAACTTGTTGGAGAGGGTTCAGAGAAGGGCCACAAAAATGATCAGAGGGCTGGAACACCTCTCCTATGAGGAAAGCTTAAGAGAATTGGGGTTGTTCAGCCTGGAGGAGAGAGGGTTCCAGGAAGACCTTATTGCATTCTTTCAGTACTTCAAGGGGGCGTATAGAAAGATTGGGACAGTCTTTTTAGCAGGGTCTGTTAGGATACAACAAGGTATAGTGGTTTTAAACTAAAAGAGTGTAGCTTTAGGCTAGATATAAGGAAGAATTTTTTTACTATGAGGGTGGTGAAACACTGGAACACATTGCCTAAAGAGTTGGTAGATGCTCTATCCATGGAAGCGTTCAAGGTCAGGTCGGATGGGGGGCTCTGTGCAACCTTGTATTGTTGAAGATGTCCCTGCGCACTGCACAGGGGTTGGACTAGATGATCTTTAGAGTTCCCTTCCAACCCAAACCATTCTATGATTCTATATTGTTATCAAGGCAACAAGACAACTCTTAGATAATACCTTTTCTTTGAATATTTGCTTTTAAGTTACATGTATAATTATGAACCATAATCACGTGGACTTTTTCACTGCAGTATTTTCAAAAACAAGATTTAGTGGAGGTTTGTTGCAATGGTTTATATAATCCTCTCAATATGTATGTTTTGGCTTTGGGGATAAAAGTTTCTTCTTCCATATCCTCTATTTGTTTACCTGAGTATTGAAGAACTTTGTTTTACTCTAAAATTTGATGGAATATTTTTTGATGGCTAATCTATAAGGAGAATAATAGCAAGGTAAAATTTACACATTAATATTGACATTATTAATAGTTTCAACTCTGTGTAAAGCATTCTGAGTTCTTTGGGTTTTTTACTACTCATATACCAAGATTTATTATATTGGCAGGAATAGCTCTGGTTGTTTTCAGAAAGAACAAATGACAATTTTCCAGTTCTATGTCAACAAACCCCTTTCAACATTTGTTTGGTGTTTTTCTGTGGTCTTTCCTAGTTCTGTCAGGATTGAGATGATAAGGTAAGAGGAATTCCTATTTGTTTTTTTCTGGGGTGTGAGAAATGTGTGGAGTTGAGGAACACAGGAAAAGAGAGGAAGATAAATACTCCTGAATGTGTGTGTTATCTCTCATAAAATCTGAGTTTCTGGTTCTGCTCATAGCATTAACCAAAACTACTTATGATTATGGCAACATTTTCTATGACATCTAGATATGTCTGGTCTTTATAAAATGTTTTGCCAAACAGGAGTTTCTGTGTACAAATTTGATTAGTCATTTATTTAAGGAAATTCTGTCAGTTGCCAGGAGATAAGAATAAAGAGCTTGGCTCTGTGAAAGTTCTCTTGCCATCATTTATATTTGAAGGGACTCCAGGCAAATTGAACCTAACCTTTTCTGGTGCCAATAGCACCTGGCAACAGGGGCTCCTGGACATGCTTTTACACATAAAAAATGCTGAAATCAGCCCTAGAGCTGACAGAGGTTTACAGTTAGGTATTAAGTTCTCTCCATTCCATATTCTGTGTATGTTTAGGAGGAAAGAGTGATGTTTGGCTTTAAATATCTGCTGATGCGTAACAGGCTTTAATTAAAATGATCAGACCAATGTGTCTTCCTCATGCTGATTTTCGCTTCACAGGGCACCTAGTAAACAAAAGCAGCATAAACTGCTCCTTACTCTTTGAGCTTAACTGTGCATCTCAAAATTGTACCCATCTCTGTGCAATCACACTGCCATATTTGCTATCAAAAATTACCTGAAATAAGATATTTGAAAAATCTGTCTTATTTCTATAGACTTTAACAAGAGCCTGAGCACTTTTCTTCAGTCTTTAATGCTAAAGCTTGCAGGAATGCAGGCAGGGGTTTTTTTTTTGTATCTACACATACCTCAGAATGGGAAACCATTTTTCAGTTGTTTTTGTTGTTTTCATTGCAAATTGGGGCTGAGAACTGTTTTGAATCTGTAATAAACTGATATTTCTTTCTCCTCCTAGAATTCATCTCTTGTTTCCTTGACATTAGCTAGGGATTGAGTGTTGGCGCTAAGTACAGACACTGTAAGAATAAGCATGCCCCTTTGTAGCAGCAAAGAGCTCAGGAAGACTGAGAGAACTAGGTAAAGGGTAGAGGGGTGGCATGAGAAATCTGCCAGCATGAGTACGTCTTTCTGATATCTTGATCTATGTATGGGCTTTAAAGTTTTGATAGACACCAGATTATGGGGTTGTTTTGGTAAGGTGTGGATTTCCCTAGGAAAAAGGGATGAAATTGCAGAAATAAAAAACCTGTGAAGCACAAGTAGAATTATACCATTGCTCCTCATTGTCTAGGATAGATTTGCATAGTCTTAGTCATATAGAGGTGAGTAATTATGTGAGTAATGCCATTGACTTGTGCAAGTTTAGTCAGTGTGTGAGTAGGAGAATTACACTGTTGTCTGAATGTGATACCATGAGCAACTGCTCACAGTTCTCCCTACCTTTCTTTCTTTACTTCAGTACACATCTTAAAAATCTTAAAAACTAATTTGCTGGAGTAATTTCTCCTTCTCTTGTTTATTTTTTGACAGATTTTAAACTTGAAGTCTGCATTTTCCCTTAGAGATTTAACTGAAGTACAACCATCTTGTTTGGATATGTTTTCCTCTAGTTTAAGTCATGTGAAATGTTTTATATTTTGTTAGAAAAACATCTCAGAGAGAATTTCCACTGTTACCATGTCCTGAATAACATTTTCATTACAGAAGAATAAAGTCTGTAGCTTGGAGAATCTTCAAGAAAAGTGATTTTTACCATTTGTCATCATAATATTTTGTTGCCTTACTTAAGCACATCCAAAATACTGCATTTGCTACCCTTCCTTTAGGGGTGTACTTCATCTTGGAACCACGGGTGATGTTTTTGGCTTACCAGAAGGGAACAGCCTACTAAGGAGTTCAGGATTATTTATTGCAACAGGATCATTGTCATGTTGGTCAACATCATGGAGCAAAGTAGACGTAAACAAAATCTACATCTGGCATCTTGGGTGTAACTGGTTTCCCTTCAACCCAGCCATTCAGCTAAAGGCAGCTTGAAAGAACTTGGAATTGCCTAGTGAGTTTCCTTCCCAAGCAACACATCTGAGATCATGTTGTTAGCTGCACATTCCTTCCTGTGTTTCTTTTCTGGATGCTTAGCGTAGTGCTTTCCCAGCTTTGCTTGATGCTATTTGGTTTGGGAATACATTACAGGAAAGCCTCTTCAAATTTCCTTTCCTAGCCTGACTTCTGGCTTTTGCTTAGACCTTTAGAGTATTATAGCACAAAACTGCTCTCTTTAGGACCTGGCCTTGTCACTCCTGAATCCTGCTTCTGGTCCACCCTTCTATCAGTGGCCATAGCTACCTGTCTACTGGTTAATATACCTTTCCTAGATGCTTACAGAGAGAAACCTATTCTGACAGCTACAGAAAATATATGCTTTTTCTATCCCTGAGCGCCCTTCTTCCTAGCTATAGAGACATGTCCCATTTTTTTTTTTTTTTTTTTAAGTGTTGGTTGTTTCTTTTTATTCTGCAGTTAAATTCTCCTGTAGAGGGAGCTGCAGATTTCTGTGCTAAGACTAAATCTTTAAACAGATTTATCTTCAAGAGAAAATATGAGCTAAAATAAGAGGGACTGATTGGCTCATGAGCACCTGTGACTCATGAGCACAGCTGAAGTAAAAATTAAATCTCACTTCTCCAGTGCCACCTTCTTCTACAGAAATGTACATTCAGATCACTTGAATGGAATCCATTTCTTCCATCTTAATCATCCAAGAATTATATGTTTATAGCTCAGCTCATTACTTGAAACTTTTTTAACAATCACTGAAGAGAATAGCCTCTGAAGTGGACTACTTGTCTCACTCAAAGAAAGCTTTTTAGGACAGATCAATTACCTGTCATTGACAAGGAGCATATTATCTATGCAGGTAGCCATTGGTAAGTAGGCTAACTAGAGATGACTAACCTCTTGATCCTTCATGTGGATTAGAAGAATTCAGTCCTAGGAGTGCAAAGCAGATGTCAGACCTAAAAATTATTTTTTTGAGTAGGGATTGCTATATTAAAGGAAAGTGAGAGTATTCTTTGCTTGGTTCCTGATTTTAAACTGTAAAGAAAGGCACATGCAATCTGTACACAATCTGTGTCCCTGAAGTAAAGAGTACTACATACAATTGAGACAACATCGGAAAAATCAGGAATAGAGAGTATTTGCATTGAGAATCAAAAAGGTAACCTGGTCTTTATATGATGAACAGAGGGCTGTAAAGAGAGTGTAGTAGTTAAACAGTGGGAATCTTATCTCTCAGAAGATAGAGTGCACTTACTGCTTCAGTGACAGTAACATGGAGGGAGGGAGAAACAAATGATGATG
>VZZY01024989.1:72558-92755 GCA_013400335.1 Eurystomus gularis | reverse complement strand
CCACCCCAAGGTCAGTGTGACCCCCCCCCCCGCCAATCCCCCCCAGGGCTGGGCTTTGGTGACGTCCCAGCGCCCAACCCTTTCTCCCACAGACCTCTGTGCCCTTGCCCAGCGGGTAACCGCGGGCTCGCCCTGAAACTGTCACCACTGGGAAAATCCTGCCGGTGTGTGGGTCCCTGAGCCAGGCCAGGGCTGGTGGCAGCAGGGTCACTGTCCCCAGCCCCATGGGGTCACCCCTGGGTGTCCATCCCGCAGGGTGCCCTTGGCAGGATCTGTCCCTTGGCACCCCTAGGAGAGCTCCAGCCCCGTTCTGTCCCCTGGGCCGGGGGGCATGACTGTGGGCCCGAGGTGATGTGTGTGTGTGTCCCCAGGACAAGCTTTTGGGTTCATTTTGAGTGTTTTGGCTTCTCTGGGCTGCTCCTGGTGCAGCTTTAGGGGGGGGTGTGATGGGTTGGCTGGGCAGTGGTCACCGTGTCCCCGAGGGTGTCACTGGCTGTGTGAGGTCCCACCTGTGCCCCCCCCTTCCCCCAAAGCTGTCACATCCCAGCTGACCCCTTCTCCCATTTTTTTCCAGGTTTTTGGGCCAAACTGGCCCCACCGCAGAGGGACCTCAGCACCCTGCACCCCAGAGCATCCCACAGTGACACCCCCTTGGGTGTTCAGGGACCCTCCGTGGACGGGTACGAGCAGAACCGGGGGGACAGGGTGTATGGGGAGGGGGGGAGGAGAGTGTCTGGGAATGGCCCCCCCCCGGGAGCGGGGGTAGGGGCTGAGGTCGTGCCTCAGTTTCCCCATTCCAGGGAGGGGCAGGATGCAGTCCACACCTGCGCCCACCAGGGGGCAGCACGTCCCTACGTCACCCCCGTCCCCAGATGTGTGACACCCCCAAGATGTGTGACACCCCCAGATGTGTTACACCCCCCCCACATATTGGACCTCAGATGTGCCAGGTGTGCCCGATGCCGGCCCGCTGGCACCGCAGACCCCCCCCCGTGCCCCTGGCACTGGGGACATTCGGGTGACACTTCTTGGGGGGGGACACACACAAGCAGCCACCTGCCCTGTTGGGGTTACACCCCCCAGTAGCTCAGCACTCCCCCCCAGTAGATATAATACTGTGGATGGGAACCTGGGGGGGGGTCCCTGGCATGGTCCCCCTGTCCCCTCCTCCTTTGGGACCTGGAGGGGGGGACTCGAGGGAAGGTTGGGGAGCAAAGGGAGGGGGCCTTGGGATATGGGGCAAAATGCCCCCCCAAGGGTCCTGTCCTGCTCTGGAGAGGATTTAAGCAGCATTTGGGATCTATTCAGGATGGTGGCTGCTGGCTGGATGGAGGGTGCCTCTTCCTGTGCTGCTCCCCAGTTTCCCCCAGTGCCACCCACCAACCGGTGCTGGGCCACACCGGGGTGCTGGGGTGACACCAGCACCCCCCGGGGAGCCAGCCCACCCAGCACCCCTTACTGGGAGCAGGCATCTGGGGGTACCACAGCATCCCCAGCTCTGGGGGGGGTCCCCGCAGTGCCCATGGCTGCGGGACACCGGGGTCCACCCTGGTGAGTCTCCAGCACAGAGGTGGCCTCCAAGGAGAGGAGGAAGCAAAATCCCTGTGACGAGGACAACAGACCCCACGGGGCACCCAAATTGTGCAGCCTGGGGTTTTCCTGCCCCCCCCTGAACCCAGGCCACGTCCCAAGGCATCCCCCCACCCCAGCCCCACCTCACGCTCAGCTGTGCCTCAGTTTCCCCAGCCCTGTCCCACGGCTTCTCCAGCCTTGACCTTGGCCACAACCCGGGGCTACGTCAGGCTGGAGGAATCTGGCTCCTTCCCAGGCTCTTTATGGCACCCGTGGGTGTGGGGTGGGCTTGATCCTCCCCCCCCCCCAAACTCCAGCACAGGGAGGACCATGGCCCACCCCTGTCCCCACCTCTGCAGGGACAGGGTGCTGGGTCCGCCCCTCCCCAGCTCCTCCCAGTCACCCCACTAGGTACACTGGGAATGGCGCCGGCTGTAGAAATTATTTTGAAAAATCCATATTTTTTTCCCTTCGATTCACAGCCTGAGGTGACACCTCCCTGCACAGCCCCAGCCGTGTCCCCCGCGTCCTTCCGCGCGCTCGGGAAGTCCCCAGGAGCCACCAACCCCCTTGAAAAGAGCCAGGAAGGGGCTCGGAGGCTTCTCCCACCCGCCAGCCCGAAAGTGCCCAGCCTCAAAATGCACTAAATGAGTGAGATGACCCCAAAACGCAGCTATTCTGGGGGGGGGGAATGGCCTCATCCTGCACCCCCTTTTCTCCCCTGTAAAGCTCTGGGTGGGGGGACACGGGATCGGGCCCTACCCCAGGGGCAACAAGGGGTTGGTGCAGATTTGGGGGTCCCCAGGCAGAGGGGGACCGTAGGGCCATCGATTCCCGGCATTACTGGTGACACATCGCTCCCGGCCAGGTGCCACCGGGGCCGGGAAGCGGCTGTGGCTCCGGTCCCTGGGTGCCGGCCAGCGGCACAAACCGCCGGCCAGCCTGGATCCCAGCCCCACGTCACCGAGGGGACCGCGGTGTACCCGGACCTGCCACCTAATTGCTGGGGACCAGCGGCTCTCCCCATCATCTGGGGGATGCCTGGGGATGGTTTAACCCTTTGGGGGCTGAGAAACTGTTGGATTGTTCTCGCTGGGATGGAGGAATTGCACAGCACGGCACGACGTGGCCATGGGTGTTGGATGTCCCTCTTGGTGATGTCCAAATCTCCAAGACCTTCTGCCCTCCACGAAGTCTCCGTGGTGGTGGCAGTGATAAGCTGATGTCCCAACCGTCACAGCAGCCAGGCTCAAATGCTGCTTTGGGGTGATGTGGAGGGATGCTCGGTGATGCTCCATCCCTGGTTCAAGGCCAGGCTGGATGGGGCCTTGAGCAACCTGGTCTAGTGGGAGGTGTCCCTGCCATGGCAGGGGGGTTGGAACTAGATGATCTTTGAGGTCCCTTCCAACTCAAACCATTCTAGGATTCTCTGATTCTATGTCCCGCTGTCACCCTGCACCCCGCTTGCTCTGCCCCTGGTCCATGTTCACCCCATCACGTGTCCCGTCCCTGCCCGTGGTTTTGGACCCTTCTCCACCGAATGAGAGGGGCCAGGGCTGGAGCCAGAGCAGGGGGAGTCCTGGGTGGGTACCTGATCCATGGGGGATGCTCCTGCAGGTGCTGGACCTGGGTCGCATCCAGGCAAGGGGCCGAGGCTACCGCCTGGCATGGCCACAGCAAGTGGACATCACGGTGCAGCACCAAGAGCCACCGCTGGGTCCTCATCACCCTTCTGGATCCCTTTGCCATGGGGGTTTCCTGGGGGCTGCATCTCCCCCTCTCACCATCCCTGGAGGTCCCAGCTTGGTGCCTCCACCAAACCACTGGGAACATCCCCGGGGTGACCCCAAGAGAGATGCTGAGCCCCAGCCCTGAGCCTGGTGCCATGAGCTCCATGCCCGTGGGGCATCCTGGCCCTCCTTGCTCTGGGTCATCCGGGTTTTACCAGCATGCCGCTGAACCCCATCTCTTCGGAGGAACGGGAAGAAATCCCCGGGGCTTTTCTAGCCCGTCAGCTTCTCCAAATCCCTCCAGTGACGTGCCCAAAGGCTTTTCCCCAGCAGCACCAACCTCCTCCGCTTTTGAACCTGCTGCTGATTTTTTTTCTCCTCTCATTTCTGGAAGGTGATGGAGAAAATGCTGGGGAGCGGCTGCACTGGGGGGTTACAAGGGCAACAAGCCCCATGGCTGGTGGCTCCCAGCTGGACACCAGTGACCTTCCCAGGAGGAGTTTTTTTGCTTGAAGAGGCTGAAATGGAAAAGAGCAGGGAGGGAGCTGCACGTGCTGCAGAGCATCATTCGGGTTCCCCCAAATCCTGACCCATCACCCAGGTCCACGGACAGGGCAGGAGCACCTATGGCCACGTAAAAAGCTTTTTTTTCCTCCAGAGAAGCCACCAGCCCTGTGGCTTTGGCCACAAACCAGCCAAAACCTCTTGCTTTTGGGGTGAAGAGGGAAAAATCGGTGTTCCCAGGACCACCCCGGCATGGGTGGGACCCATCCTGCTTCACTCCCCACCAGCTCTCATCCCAACCACGGCCCGGGGATTTCCCGAGGTGGTGGGAGCAGAGAGGGCACCGGCACCCCACAGCTTTAATTAGAGGTGATGAGGACACGCAAACGAGCAGGTTACAGCCCGTTCGGGGGTGGCCGAGCTGCTGTAAGTCCCCGGAGGCTTTGGAGATGCTCCTCGGTGTTTCCCACGCTCCGGGTGCTGGCTGGGTGTCGGGGTAAGCACCGGCTGGGGGGGGAGAGGGCAGGGAGGGGGGTCAGGAAGGTCAAACCTCCAAAAGTCATCCTTGCCCATGGATGCGTCCTTCTCCGGGAGCGGGAATGGGTCTCTGGTGGATGTGAGGGAGCCTGAGCAGCCCGGGCATCCCAGAGAGCCCCAGGAGAGCTCCGGTTTTGGCATTTGGGATGAATTCTCCCACGGGAAGAGCTGGAGTCTCCATTGCCCTGGCGTTGCCCCTCCAGCCTGCTCCCCACCCCTTCCCTCCTCCTCATCGCTGCCCAAACTGGGGGTGAACCTCACCTGAAAGCTTCCCAACATGTCCTGCCAGAGCAGCGCCCTCTCCAGCAGCAGGATCTGGCCCTTGGAGCTTTCCTCCTCCCCTAAGACCCTACAAATTCAGGGGTGAATGGAGCTCAGCCACCAAATCCCTCATCGTGGTGGGGCTGAGAGACCCAACTGGGTCTTGGCATGGTGGCCCAAGGAACCTGACAAAGCCCAGGAGCCCCAACTCTTCCCTCAAAGAACCTGAGCTTCTCACCTGGATGGAACAGCCAGAGATGGTCAAGAACCCAAGCATATGGTTGATGGTGACATCAACCGGTGCATCCTGACCGAGATATGCCCGCGAGGAGGATGCGACCAAGCAGCCCAAACAATGGTGTTTCCAGGGAAAACACATTTTCACCCACATCTTTCCAGGGCGGGTCATGAATGTGGTGGCTCAAGGGCGATGGCAGCACATGATGCTGAGCTGGTCGGGGTGCGAAGGGCACAGCCAAAAAAGGCCACGAGCGGGAGATGCCGCGGTGGGTTGTGATGAGTGGTTCCCTTCCTGAGGTGATGGTGCTGCTGAGTCAACGCTCAGAGAGACCTCGTGGGTCGTGGGATTGCTTTGGGTACCACCCGTGAGGTGCCCGGTTGGGGACAGGCGAGGAGCGTGCTGCTGAGCACGGGCTCGTGGTGTCTTACTGCATGGAGAAGCTCTGGAGGAAGTTGTGAAAGGGTGACCAGATGCCGTCTGCGTGGGGTGGTGGGAGCCGTGGTGTGGGGTGGGTGGGGAAAGCTCATGGGAGGAGGTTCCCAGGGCACTGGATGGGGTGGGTTCCTCCTCACATGTCATCGGATGTGTCCTCAATGTGGTGTCTTGAGTCCTTCTTAGCCTTGGGGGTGGGATCTGGGTAAAAGGTGGTTGCTAAAGGGCACAGAGCTGGGAAGGAGGGAGTTGGAGCAGGATTAGGAGGCACTAGAAGGTGTTTTGAGCAAAATCCCAACTCCTGCCATCAAGTGATATTTCCCACACTTGCCCACAGTCCCCAGTCCCATGGGAGACACAGGACAGGAGTCAGGGCGCCCCAAATCCTCCGGTACTGCATCTACACCAACACAGTCAGAGCTTCCTGGGGCACAATGGCTGGTTTTTCCCACAAAAGGCAACTGGTTCCTACTTGAGAATGTCATTCCATTGCGAAATACTGGGTATGGACAATGTTTGCCCTTCCCTATTGCTTGTCTCCTGGGGGAAGCTGGCCAGGGAGGAGAAACTTGGCTCGTCCATCCTATTAGGCCCCATGCAGCTTCTGCTGGACACCAGGAAGGACGCGTGTCTGGGTAACAGAAGCATCCAAGACCATTTCCTAGCTGGCAAGGGGTTGATCAGGCTGTAAAATGGCTCTACAGAAGCGTTTAGAGAAGAGTAACCAAATCTTTGAAGGCTTGGACCTCACTCTTTCTCTTTTTTTGGCATGTCCCTGGTCTCTCCCCGTCTGCAAGGCCCAGGCAGCATCTTCAGCCTGAATCCAACCAAAGGCTGGTGCCTTTGTCTCCTGGTTCGAAAGGTCTCCAGCGGCTGTGCCACCAATGGCTGTGGCAAAGGTAAGGGAATAGCAAACCCAAGTGATTCACTGATGGTTTTGAAAATAACTCATCCCTATGAGACCCCGAGTCCCTCAGCAAGAGCTGGAGAAGCTCCATGTTCCTGTGGGTGATTTTTGCCCTCTGAGCATCTCCCAGTCCTTAGTTCAGCCTCCAAAGTGGCTTTTAAAGGACAGGCAAGAGATGAAGGCCAAGGTTCATGAAGCTGGGAGCTGGCTGATGCATCCTGAGATGCCTCCAGCAGCTTCCTGGGGTCACAAGAGCATTTGCTCTAATGACAGATGGTCCTGAAGGGATGTGGTTGGTCTGAGCTGGTGCCTACAGATTTAGACCTCCCTGTGTCTTTGCTGGTTGGTTGGAGATGCCTTGGCCAAGGCTGGTCTTTGGGACAGGAGGGAGATGAGTGTCTCGGAGCCATCTCAGGGCAGGAGAGAGGCACTGAGGTTCAGCTCCCTCCAGGTGAGGGCTGGAGCGTTGGTGCTGGGTGCTCATCGGGTCCTTCAGAGGAGGCCATGGAGAAGGGCAGAGAAGGAATTCTTCAGGCTCATAGACACCCCAGCCCATAAAAAGGGACCTTCTGGCTCCAGATGCAGAGAACAGACAATTGCTTGAAAACATCATCTTGCTTTTAAAGAAAATTAAATAGTGAAGAAGCATGATCCCAACAGACCCAGACACTAAGAGCAGTCATCCAGGGCAGAGGGAGAGGAAGGTCCTGCTCTGTGGCAGCTCCGACGCCAGTGGGATTGGTCCATATGGCACCATCCTCATCATCACCCCCACAACTTGGTTTTTTTCGGTTGTTTATAACTTCCCCCTTTTCGTTTTTCATTTTCAAAGCAGCATCTTGTGGTTTCTTTGAGCAGCAGAAATGGGCAGTCGGGCCAAATGCAGGTTGGATTGTTGGTCCAACGCAGGACCCTGGGGGTCCTCCTGGAGAGCTCTGCACCCACCAGCACCCAAGGGTGACCTGGTGGCAAGAGAAAGGGCTTTGGGAAGATGCGTTTGAGATGGAGTCTGGCTCGCTGGAGGGGTTAAAGCTCTGCTCCAGGGAAGAGCCGGCTCCTTTCCAGCCTGAGTAAGCCCGTTGCTCCTGCCAAGAGCCAGCTCCAAAGACCGTTGCGGGGTTTTTCGGCTGTAAACAGCATCGCTCCATGGTGCCGCACGACCCCCGGGGCCGGCACAGCTCAAACCAGAAGGCGTTGTGGTAACGTTCGTTAATGAAGAGCTGGCAAGAGGCTCTCCCAGGATGCTGGCCCCAGAACCAGCTGTGGAGGAGGCATCTGGGGGAGGCTGCGGCCGCCTCGTCCCTGACACCGCTTTGGGGTCATGTTTAGCAAAACCCCTTGGCGGGAGGGACGATGGGGATTTGTGGCCATGGCGAGGACGAGCAGCACCGTGGCAGAGCCGGGCAGGGCATCTGGCCAAACCGTGCTGGCTACTTCCAAATGCCCCCATGGACCACCCACCTGGCCCCGTGGTCTGGGGGGTGTGGGGAGCAGCAGGTTGCGTCGCATTGGCAAGGGGGGATGCTGGGGTCACCCTGGTGGGATGGGCATGGAGGGGTGAGGTGGAGGTGGCCAGAGGGGTTAAATGTCCTCCCCAGCTCCTTTCCAGCCTGAGTAAGCCCAGCACCCTGCCAAAATCCTGCTCGCCGCTGAAGGCAATGGGGGTTTTTCCACCTGAGGAGCGACGCTCGATGCCTGACACGCCAGCGCGGTGCAGGGAACGCATCCCAGCATAACCCAGCCTTGAGCCCGTGATGCCAGCACCCCAAAACCCAGCAGGATCTGAGCCGGGCCCGCGCTCGGGGTGCCTGGCTCCAGCCTCTGCGGCTGCATCCAGCAGCTCCGGCACAGGCTGCACTGCAATTATTTACAAGAGGGGTGGGTGTTTCGCCTTTGCTTCCCTTTATTTTTACATTTATTTGTCTTTATTTTGGTTTTCTGACTCATCTCGGCCTGTTGCCGGGAGGAAACTGGAATAAAAAAGTGTCCCGAATATCGTTTATATCAGCTAAATAAAATCCTCCCCCAAAATACGCGGGGAGGAAAGTCAAGCAGCGGCTCCCTGGGACCTCCCGGGACCCAGAGCCGCTTCTCCTTCCCCCAATCTCATTCCTACGGAGGAGGAAAACTCCATTTTTCCTCTTTTTTTCCAACCCACAGCTGGTTTCCAGCTCTGCAAGCACAGAGCCAGGCCTGGAGCCGCTCACGCAATGAAGGGGCAGGGAGGTGATGGGTGCTCCCCAACCCTGCACCCTTCGGCTGCCTTCGGGGTACCCGGCCCCAATGCCTATGGGATGCTCCACAGGGATGCAGCACCCAGGGAATGGGAGGGAGTTGGGGGGTGCTCTGGAAGAGGTGGGTGTCACATAATGAGGGTGCCCAGTTGACACCGGTGCCCGAGGGATGAGGTTGCCCTATTAATATGGGTGCCTCAGAGATGAGGGTGCCCTTGAGCTGAGAGTGTCCTGGAGATGATGGTCCCCCATTAAATGTGGGTGCCCCGTTACTAAGGGTGCCCTGGAGATGAGGGTGCCCCGGAGGTCCGGGTACCCCAGGGATGAGGGTACCCCTTTGACAAGGGTTTTTTGGAGATGAAGGCACCTCAGAGGTGACGGTCCCTCATTAACATGATTGCCCCATTAATGAGGGTGCCCTGAGATGGTGGGTGCCCCATTAATGAGGGTGGCCCCGATATGCTGGTGCCCTATTGATGTGGGTTCCCCATTACTAAGGATGCCATAGGGGTGTGGGTGCCCCAGAGGTCAAGGTGCCCCAGAGACAAGGGTGTCCCCTTAACAAGGATGCTCTGGAGATGAGGACACCCCAGAGGTGATGGTTCTCCATTAATAGGGCTGCCTCATTAATAGGGGAGGCCCCAGAGATGTGGGTGCCCCATTAATGGTGGCCCTGGAGACCAGGGTGCCTGGTGCTTTTCCTCCCTGGTTTTGATGAGTGTCTCCACGTGAGGTGGGGGCAGGCAGTGGGAAGGTCCCTTGGCCCTCCACTAGCCAAGCGTGACTCAGCAGCCAAGCCCGGCTGGAATGTGTGAAGTTTGGGGGTAAAACAGCCCCAAAGGAGCATCCTGGAAGTGTGTGTGGGGGGGTGAGTTGTGACTCCGGCACGTGAAACATCTGCCCAGACACCCCCAAACCCAGCTGTGAAGTGTTGGTCCTGATATCAGGCAGGATAACTTTGCCTTCTGGGCTCAGTAAAAGGGTTTTGGAGGGATAGAGGGAGGCTGTTGGGCTCTCATCCCAAAACCAACCCCACTCCTAATCCCATTCCGTCTTCTCTCTATTGCAATAGCAGCTGAGGTTCTGCTCGCCCCCAGTGCCAGGCGCTGGACAAAGAGGAGCTGCCAGCTCCTGTGTGCCCTCCTGCATAGGGATAAAGGTTTATTTCTTCTTGAACCCGCAGACTGGAGGTGATCCTGCTGCTGGTGTCTCCTGCGTGGAAACGGGGGGATGCTCCAGCTTTGGGGGTGGTATTTGGCTTTTTGGGGGTACTGCACAAGGGAGAGGCACCGGGAGCTCTGAGGTCTGGAGGTGGGTTTGGGGACAGGGACAGGGACAGGGGCAGGGGCAGTGTGGTGGTACCAGGGGGGCCCTGAGACAGGGATGGGGCATGTGCTCCCTCCCTCCGTGTCACCGGGGTCTCCTGTTGTCATCGTGTGGCTGGTGCTGTGGTGGCTTGTGCCTGGGCGGGGGGTTTGGGCAAAGCAAGGCCCCCCGCAGGATAAGGGCTGGGGCGTGGGGAAGCACCTCATGTGCTGCCCAGCTCCTCTTGCAGGAAACCTGCCCCCAAAAAAGGGGATTTCAGCCCACGAGCAGCTTCGGTTTCATTTTTCCATGCCGGGGGGCATGGGGCAGCGGTGGCTCCAGCCGCTTTCCTGGGATTTGGGGCTTTTTTCCCCCACCCTGAAGTGAAGGTGCTGCTTTTGGGGTCAGGTACCTCTCAGTGACTTCAAGCCTCACCTGCTGGGGGAAGGGCTGGAGTGAAGCCAAACCATCCCAGGACCTCCCAGCCAAGAGACCTGGAGCTGGGCAGGAGGAATTGGCAGCTCCAAGTGGTTTGGGCTTTTCCCAGGGAGCTGATCCCAGCTCATGTCCTGCTTTTCCACAGCGTTTCCATCAGCTTGTGGTAATCGAGGTGTCCCAGCTCTGAATCCTGCCCAGGTCCCTGCTGTAATTTTGGGGACAGAGGTGGGCTCCATCCCATTGCTGTGCTGGGAGGAATTAATAGTTTCCTTCTTTTTAATTGATATTTCCCTTCCAGCATCTGCCGGTGGCTCCAGCATTGGCCCTGGGGTGGGGTGGGGGTTCAACCAGTGGCTTTACCCCTCTGGGGGACATCTGCATAGCCGGGGAGAGGGAGGACACGACCCTTGAGGAAACCACAAACGGTTTCGATGTGTTTATTAGCCCGGGCACAACTTCCCCTGGCTCCGTTTCCCAACTGGCTGCTGCCTTGCAAAGCTGCTTGAGCTCAGCTCTTTGTGCACCAAGGATGTGCGATGTGAGGGGGGATGCAGCACCCATAGGTGCACAGTGATGAGCCTGTCCCCTTCCTAGGGTGGCCCTGAGGGGTGGCAGAGGTGGCTTTGGGGAGGTGGATCGCAGCTCCGGCATGGCCGGCAGCGATGTCCTCATGGTTTGGAGATGCAGGGGCAGAGCGTGGGCTCCAAGGGTTCATCATCACTCCAGAGTGACGCTGCTGTCGTGGAAAGGGTGAATGGTGCTGGCTGTGGGTCTTTCCCCCAGGAAAGGCTCGAGCAAAGGTTACTTTTTAAAAAAAAAAGAAAAAAAAAATAAAGAGCAGTTTCCTCTTTTCCTTCCTCATCGGAGGCACGTGGTGGTGAGGTCATGGAGCGCCTGGGCTCGCGGCAGGACGTGCTTCCAGCTCGGCGTAATCCCATCCCCAGGGCCACGGCGAGACTGTTCTTGGCCGGGTCTGGGCGAGCGGCGTGGGGGAAGGTTTCTGCTGCCTCTGCCCCCATCCAGCAGCTCTCCCTCCAGCCCCACTTTCCTCCTGGTCAAGCGACCACATCCTCCTGAGCCAGCCCTTGGGCTGCTTCCTTTGCTCCCGCGGGCTTTCCTGGAGCGGCTTCTGCGTCCCAGAGGCAAATGTGGCTTTGCAGGGAAAATCAGCCCCAGATGTGGCCGAGCAGCTGCTGCTGCAGAGCCATGAGTGAGGACGGGGCCTGGGGAGGGCTTGGGGACATGGGGACAGTGCAAGGGACCTGTTGGGTGGCTGGGACCTGTTGGGTGGCCGGGACCTGTTGGGTGGCCAGGACTTAAGAACTTGGAGGGGTTTATCCCACCCATTGGGGAGCATGGGCAGGGAGATGTTGTCTCCTCTGCACCCCTGGGTGGGGTGATGGGAGCACCCAGGGGCTTCCCCACCCTTGGGGACAGTCACTGGGCCACAGTGCGGGGCCACCAGCATTGGGCTGAGCAAAGCCCTGGGATTTGGGCTGTGCATAAGAGCCCAGCGTGGCCTCCAGCTTGGCCGTGAAGCCCTTGGCTTGGGAGGACATGGGGCTGCTCCCCTTTCAGCAGCTGCTGATTCCCACCCCGTGGCTGTTTTCTGGGAAGCGGGATCGTTTGCTGGCGGGATGCAGGTCCCCATCGCCACTACCCTCCCCAGCAGAGCTGCAGGGAGCCAGGCTCCGTCCCTGGTCTGTGGCACAGCCATACCAGGGGGTCATGAATTTGAACAGCTCAGGGATGCTTGAGGACCCCTGGGGCCATGGTGGCCAAGGTTCCCGGCTGAGCGTGGGGCTGCTGGCCCCGCTCGGGGCAAACTGGCAGAGGGCTGTGGGGCGGGAACCGCACGCTAATCGAAAGAGGATGGAAAACTCTTGTGGTTGTTTGGAAATGAAGCAGGAGCAGACCACACCAGCCTCCAGATGCGACAGCAGCGGCTGCGGGATGAAATTCCACTGGATTATACTTAATTACGAGTGCCAAGCAGGGGGGTGGCAGGAGCAGACTGGTCCCGTGGCATCGCCGGGCAGGGGGAGCAGCCTGGAGCCCCTTCCCCATGGCTGGGAGTGGGTCTGGGGGTGGAAGGGTCCTGGCTCACGGCTGGGTCTCCTTGAGCTGGAACTTCCCTGGCTCATCTCAGCCCTTAAATTTAAGCCTTGGGATGCTTGGTTCATCCCGTTGCTTAGTTCATCCCGTTGCTTGGGGTGGGAGGAAGCATGCTGGGGGCTGCTAACTCTCTCCATGACTTGGAGGCACTCAGCATCCTGACCCCGTCCTGCATCCTGACCCCGTCCTGCATCCTCACCCCATCCTACATCCTGACCCCATCCTGCATCCTCACCCCATCCTACATCCTCCTTGTGCAAGGACATGGAAGATGATCCAAACTCAAGGTCTGGGCAAGGGACCCTCCCGAGCATCACCCACTTTCTGGGGCCACAAGCACTTTTGCAGGTTCCCTATCGCGGTTTCGTGCTCTTCGGCCTCTCCGGGTACCGTTGCTGCCCGCCCTGTTGCGACAGCCTGTTGCTCCACGGAGCTCCGAAGGGGCCGCGGGGCCGTTTTTTGCCAGCGGTCCCGCGGGCCGGAGGGTTGCCGGGTGGGAGGATGGGCGGAGGCGCAGCAGCACATGCCAAGATGCATCAGCTTGTGTTTTTCTGGTGGCGGCTGAAGGTTGTTTTGCTGTCCCGGGGATGATACAATGCTCTTGGCGTAGGTGCATGACCCGGCGGCTGGGCACATGCGGTGCTATCGGCCGGGAAGAGGGCGATCCAGGCTGCCCTGAAGCATCTCCTCCTCTAAGCATGAGCCACAGTCCCCTCAAAACTAGTGTGGGAGCCTATGTTTGGCCAGCTTTGCTGCAGACCTTCATGAGCACCCCACTTTCCAGCTCTTCTCACCCCTCCCCTCCTTGCATCGATGCTCCCCAGAGCAGGATGGGACATCCAACCCAAACCATTCTAGGATTCTGTGATTCTATGATTCAACGATTCTATGATTGATTCTATGACTTGTTCCCTGGCTGAGCAGGGAAACAGTTGACCCGCTGAAAAGACCATTAGTTTTCCTAGAAAAAGCAGCAAGCCCATCAAAATTGGAGTCTGCAGCCACGCGCCAACAGCCGGAGCAGCTTCACCCCATTGCTGGGAGCTGCTTGGCTCCGCTCTTGGATGAGGACGGAGGTTGCAATGGTTGGAGGGAAGAGGATGGGGACGGTGTTGGAATGGGAAATGTCCCCTGGCAGGGAAGCCAAGGCCACTGGGATGGAGGCAGGAGCACCTTGTCCAGCTGCGAGGGAGATGGGAAAGGCCGGATTTAGCATCGGGAGCGTGGGAGCGTTGGGAGCGGGCAGTGCTCGCTGGCTGGGGGCTTGTCACCACGATGCCGGCACGGTGCTGGCTGAGCTGGGTCCTGCCGTGTCCCCTCGCGTGATGCCGGACCCGGGCTGCCTGGGAGGGGGGTTGGAGTAGGTCTCTCTGACACATTTCTTTGGTTTCGCAGAGCCCAAAATATGCTTTTAATAAACCCGAGTGGATTCCAGACCCAAGCGCCGAGTTTGGCTGGAGAGCTGAGAGGCTGCAGAGCCTTTTGCAACACCCCAAACTCCTCTCCGCCCCCTTATTGCCACCTTTACCCCCACCAGCCATTGCAGAGGGTCCAAATCTCCTGTTTTCAGCCCAAAATGAACCCCTTGGCCCCCAGGCAGGGCATGGGGCTGCCAGCTCAGCTGGAATTTGTGTGTGCCACAGCACTGGCACAGCGGGCACCGGCAGCTCCCCCAGCACTGTGATCCCTCGGAGCAGCCACCTGAGATGCATCCCTGAGATGGGAAAGGGTTGGATCCAGCCATGGAGCCACGTGGAACTCTCATGGCCAAGGCTCATCAGGGCTAAACCACCGCCGGCTTCCCTCTACAGTCGGTATCTCGTCCCCCCAGGTAGGGCTCGGGCTCTCGGACGTCATCCCAGAGCCACGGGCAGGAGGGCGGAGGGAGCTTTAGGGTGCTAAAATCTCTGTTGCTAGTGAAAAACAGGTTCTGCGCAGCCAAACAGCTGATCCGTGGCAGGCGAGCTGAGTAATGCCTCGAATTCCTGGCAGGAGCTGCTTCGTTTTGGGAGGCGAGGGCTCCTTCCCCGGCAAGCGGGGCCCTTCATGTCCCCCTGGCATGGGGGTCTCCTGGGGACTGAGCCCTGCTCGGGGAAGGGGCAGCCCCCAGCCGCCCCTCGGGCATCAGGGTGGGCATCAGGCAATAAAATGATGGGATCTGGGGGTTTGGTGGGTGATGGTCTGTCTGTCCAGTTCTCTGCCCGCCCATCCACCCATCCATCCGTCCATCCGTCCATTTTCCATCCCCCCAGGGGCTTCTCTTGGTCTCCCTCCATCTGCAGCAAGGAAGATGACGGGGGTTGAGCCCCACTGAGCCTTGCAGCACCCAGGGACCGGTCCTTGTCCCCCTTGGTGTCACTTTGCCAGGCAGGGATGTCCCTTGCAGCTGATTTCAAGGATGGAGGCAAGCAAGGAGAGGAGCTCTGCAGCTCCCACGGATGGATCCTGTGCGGGGGAGAGCTGCTGCCAGCAGCGGGGTGTGGAGCAGGATGAGGCCATGACTCAGCTGTCACCAAGGCTCTTGCACACCCCAACCCATCCCTTCTCCCCCCGGCAAAGCCCCAGCGGCACCTGGGGACCCCGGGACGCAGCCGGGACGGGACCCAGCGTGTATCCATGGTGGAGATCGGGGCCAGTCGCTGATGTAAACAGCTCTGGATGAGGATAAACAACCAGCCCTGGCGGGGAGGACAAATGGCTCCTCTGTTCCCTGCGACGCCCCAGCAGCATCTCCATCCCTCAGGGCTGGTGGCTCAAAAATCCCCCTCCTGCCCCATCAGCCTGAGGCCGGACCCTCGTGGGGTTTTGGTGCCCGGTTTTGGGGGGAAAAGAGGCGACTTAGCCACCTGGACATGCGCCGAGATCATGGGTGATGCTGGCTCCATCCATCACACAGCCTGAGGGCCATGGCATTGCGGCGAGGCTTTGGCAGGAGTTCATCCCAAGCCCGGTGGCAGCCAGGGCCCCCCAGCCCTCCTTGGGTGGGTGCTGCTGGTCACCCCCCCCGCGGCGCCGAGGCCGAGCTTCCCTGGAGTGCTCCCAAGCCCTTTGCCCATCCTGTCTCCGGTGATGGCACGGGGCCATCATCCCCCCCACAACCTTACCCAGCTGCTCCCAGCGCAGCCCCCGGACCCCCCCATGGGTCAGCACCCGCTTGGCTCCAGACGGGCAGAGCCGGAGGGTGCCAGGGTTGCACCCACGCAGCACCGTGCCATGCATGATGCCGAGCCAGTGGGTGCTCCCTGTGTGGGGCTGAGCAGGGGATGGGGCACACTGGGGGTCTGTGACCCCCCCCCAGCACCCTGGTTCAGGGTACACTGGGGGTGCTGGTGAGCCCTGGGCACCCACGGGTGCAGCTCCCCAGAGCATAGGCATATGGAGATGCTGCAGGTTGGGCAGCCTCTTGCTGCCACCCCGAAACTGCTGCAGCCGAGGGGGGGTTGGTGGCACCTCCTGCCCCCCCTTAACCCCCCCCCAGCCTCGGTGGGTGCTGGCGGGCAGCTGCCCGGGAAGGCTTTGGCTCCCGCTCTGGCCACATTCCTTGGTGGAGGGAGGAGCGGAGTAGGAGCCTGGCGTGACTCAGCGCTGGCCACGAGTGCTGGGGACATGCTGGTGACCCATGGGGGGCCATAACCCATCCTCTGTCCCCCTGGCATGGGCAACTCCTCCCCGAGCCAAGGGGTTGAGCTTTATCCCTGCCCAGGGACCCCTCAGTGGGCACCGGGGGGGTTGGCAGGTCCCCCGAGAGCCTCCGCGGTTGAAGACAGTTGGACCCCAGGTTATGATGACTCTAAAAAGGGACTTTCTCGGCGGGCACTGGACACAGCCTGACCCTGCGGTTCCCTCGCTCCCAGCCTGGCCGGCTGAGAGCCACCGATTCCCCTGTGCCCGGATCAGGCCCACCCATGGGTGCCCATGGGTGCTGAGCATGAGGGTGACCAGGGCTGGACCTGGCCGGGGGGGTCCAGGGCAGGACGGAGGGTCCTGAGCTGGAGCAGGCATCATGAGAGAGATGGAGGGGAAGAAGTGGGGGGCTCGCTGCGGGATGAAGGCTCCAGCTTCATCCCGACATCCTGAGTCCCCACCGCTGGCATCGGGCCGGGGGAAGCTTCCGCCACCCACATTCCTCCGCTCCTCGAGGAACCAACTCGGGACCTTCCCACGGGGATTTCCAGCCTGGGCACACACAGCTCCAGCCCGGATGGTGCTGGGGTGGGGGGGAGCCGCGGTCCTGGCTCCTGGGGAGACTCGTCCATCGGCTGCGGGGAGAACATCCTGGCCCCGCGGTGAATCACTGGGGAAGGAACTCATTAAGAACTCGCAGCACTTTCTTGCTGGAAATAACTTTCTCCGCTTGCAGCCCAAGGCTGAGCTTTTGACGCTGCCGGGGGGGGTGGGGGGGGGGGGTGTGTGGTTCAAATCTGCTGCAGGCTTTATCCCCCTCTTGGTGCTTCCTGGCCCAAAAGGAGGCATTGGGTTGGGATATGCTTCTGCTCCCAGCAGGGATGGGAAGAGGGGGAATTGCTGAAGCTGCCCAACCAGAGGCACATCCAGCTCCACGAGCACGAGGGTCAAGGTCCAGGGATGCTCTGACTTCGGACCCAGATGAGAAGTGGCTGCAAGTGGGATGGTGCCAGGGTCTGGTCCAGGCCCTCTGGAGCTGGGAGCATCCTGTATCCCTGCATGGGCAACCCCTCCCCGAGCCAAGGGGTTGAGCTTTATCCCTGCCCAGGGACCCCTCAGTGGGCACCGGGGGGGTTGGCAGGTCCCCCGAGAGCCTCCGCGGTTGAAGACAGTTGGACCCCAGGTTATGATGACTCTAAAAAGGGACTTTCTCGGCGGGCACTGGACCAGCAGATATGAGGAGCCTCCCATGAGCCCCCATGGCCTGCTCCTGCCTTTCCCCCTTGGGTGACAGCCCCAAGGCTTAGAGATGGCTGCAGGGGACATAGGGACAGCAATGGTGACAGTGCCACTGGTCCCAGTGTGCAGCTGGGAGGTGGGTCAACCAGGTGCTCCCCCCTCTAAATTTTGCCTCCCCAGATTTTGTGGGTGGAGCCGTGGGTTGTTGCCACCACCGTCACCCACCACCACTCTTGATACCGTCCCTATTTCTGCCCTGTGACTCGGGGATTTCGGCAGGTTTGGGAGGTGAGGAGAGGCAAAAGCCACTTCCCTGCAAGAAAAAAAAAGAGGAGGGTGCTGCTCTCACCCTCCATCAGGCAGTGGGGGGGGGGATTATTAACCCAAGCACGACGCTGTCCCTCCATCCCTACCTCTGTCCCCACACCCACGCTCTCAGTTGTCCCATGACTTGGCGATGTGACACTTTTCCGGTCAGCTAAAAGGAGGCGGCGGGGGGATGAGTGTGCAGGAGATAAGAAGAGTGTGGTCCTCAGCCAGTGTCCAAGGGCCTCACGCGCTGGCATGGGGTGCCCGTGAGTCACGGGGACCAGCCTGGGTGCTCACCCCAGTGTCCTCCCACTGCTGGGTGCTGTGGAGGCTCCCAGGCCAGCTCATCATGGAAAATGAAAATAATCTCTAGGCATTTGGGGGAGAAAGGGAGTTATTTTGGGTATATGGCTCATTTCTAACCCCAGTGGCCTTCTTCCCCTCCCCGTCCCCATCATCCTCAGCAGCGATGTTTATCTGTGTGCCATTGCTAAGGACCGCTCATGGGAGATAAGGACACGTGTGGCAGCCATGGGTGATGATAAGGACACACGCAGCACCCATGGGCGATAAGGACACACGCAACACCCACGCACCGGTGCAGATCTGATGCCGTTGTGGGGCTGTCACCGCTGTCCCCAACTCCAGCCAGCTCCCAGCTCTTCCCCAACCCCAAATCCCCGTCGTTCCTCTGCCGTGTCCCCGATCCCGACCCTCTGCTCGCTTGGGGTTATCTCAGCTCCAAGAAAAACCCTCAGCAGCTTCTGAAACCCCGGTGGCGTTTCCGGCCCGGGGGAGCTGATACCGCTGCTTCCTCGAAGCTCGGATGTGGTGGCTTGTCACCGACACGTGGCCCCGTTGTCACCGTACCCTTGCCACAGCCGTAGCCCCGAGGCTGCTGCTTGCAGCCAGTTGTGTTTGCAGAATATTTTGCTTTTTACTTCCCTGTTGGGTTGACGAACACTTTGCGAGGCAACAGTTCATAGACTCCTAGAATGGGCTGGGTTGGAAGGGACCTCAAAGATCATCTCATTCCAACCCCCCTGCCATGGCAGGGACACCTCCCACCAGAGCAGGTTGCTCAAGGCTCCATCCAGCCTGGCCTTGAACACCTCCAGGGATGGAGCATCCACACCTGCCCATGGCAACCTGGGCCAGTTCACCTCCTGCAAACAAACAGGCAGGGAACAGGAAAATCCCGAAGAGGTTTGGGCACCGCCTTGCACACGAATCCACCCATGGACACGTGGATCCCCTCCTGCTCATCCATGCAAATGGATCAGCTTGTGCATGTGTGGATCCATCCATACATGTGTGGATCCATCCATACCTGTGCAGATCCATCCATACCTGTGTGGATCCATCCATGCACATGTGCACACAGGGATCTCTCCATGCACACGTGGATCCATCAATGCACATGTGGATCCGTCCATGCACACATCTATCTATCCATGCACATGTGGATCCAACCCCTCACTCATCTATCTGTCCAAGCACATGTGAGCAGAGAGATCTGTGAGCAAATGGATCTGCTTGTGCATGCATGGATGTGTCCATGCACAAGCGGATCCATCCATGCACATGAAACTCTCCATGCACCTGTGGATCCATCCATGCACATGTGCACACATGGATCTGTTCATGCACACCCACGCGAATGGACCTGCTCGTGCACACAAGGATCCATCCATGCACATGTGGATCCATCCATGCACACATCTATCTATCCATGCACATGTGGATCCATCCATGCACATGTGGATCCATCCATGCACACATCTACCTATCCATGCATGTGTGGATCCATCCATGCAGACATTCCTCTGTTCATGCACACAGATCTGTCCCTGCGTGCCCATGCAAACGGATCTGCCTGTGCACATGTGGATCTGCACATGCACACATGGACCTGTCCATGCACACGTGGGTCCATCCACGCACACGGATGTGCCCTTGCACACAGGGATCCTTCCCACACCCCCGTGCCTGCTCGGCTCCAGCAATCCCACCCGTGGGCCTCTCACCGTCCTTGTGCCCCCCGACACCTCCACCCTGCGACCCACGTGAACACGTGTGCGAATGGGTTTGTGCACGCTGCGTACAAGTGTACGGCTGCGCCTGTAACGTGTGTCTGTTGTATGTGCAATGTGTGTGTGCGGGTGTGCACACGGCTGCTGGTCACGCACGTGTGTGTGCATGCAGGGGTTCGTGCACGCGCACACACATACAGTGTGTACGCAGGTGGTGTGTGTCTGCGTGCACGCATGGGTGTGCGGGCTGTGCGTGCACATGTGGTGTCACGTGTGTGTGCGCACATGTGTGCACATGCTGTGAGGTAAACGTGCAGGCGCCAGGGCTGTACGTGTGTCTGTGTGTGTCTGTGTGTGCATGTGCCCAGGGGTTACCCCACACACGTGTGTGCACGCCCCAGTAGTGTGTGTGTGTGCCTGTCATGCGTGTGTCACGCGTGCCCCAGAGCTGCACATGCACATGTATGTGCACATGCACACGTATGTGCACATGCACACGCATGTACACATGTACGGGTTCAAAGGGGTGTGTATGAACATGCGGGGGGCGTGTGCCCAGCCCTGGCGTGTGCACACGTGTGTGCGTGTGCCCAGGCCACGCATGCACACGCATGTGCGGGTGCATGGGACAGTGCCGGGGCCGCGCACCGGGCCGAGCGGATCCGATCCGACCGGAGCGGGGCCGATCCGATCCGAGGGGCCCGAGCCGAGCCGAA
>VZZY01024989.1:48219-60032 GCA_013400335.1 Eurystomus gularis | reverse complement strand
GGAGGCGGGAGGGCTGGCCCGGTCCGGAGGGAGCAGGCCCCGGTCCGGAGGGAGCAGGCCCCGGTTCGGGGAGGGAGGGGGAACAGCCTCCGATTTGGGAAGCGGAGGAAGCAGCCCTCGGTTTGGGGAGGGAGGGAGAAGCAGCCCCGGTTTGGAGAAGGGGGCTGGCCCGGTTCCGAGGGAGCAACCCTCACGGGTGGTGGGGGGGTAGTGCTGGGAAAGCGGGAACGGATCCAGTCTGAGGGGGTTACTGGGAAGGGGCTGCCCCCATTCAGTGGAGGAGAGGGAAATCGGTACCGGGCTCGGAACCGGTAAGGCTGGAGGGGCTGGCCCGGTTTTGGAGGTGGCTGGTACCAAATGGGGGTGGAGGTGCCGATGGGGGATGCTGGCCCAGTTTGGGGTGGAACGGGGAGGGTACTGGAGAACGAGGGGGCTGTACTGGGTGCCCTGGGGGTGAGAGGGGGCTGCTGGAGGGCTGGTACCAGCGGGGCCCCGTTCAGAGGGGCTGGGGCCAGGCCTGGCCCAGCTCTGTGAGGGGCTTGGCTGTGGCATTGGGGTGCTGGGGGACAGAGTGACCCTGGGGCCTCTGTGTCGGGAGCAGGGGAGTGTGGAGGTGGCAGTGCCCCGCGGTGGGGACAGAGGAGGGAGACCCCTTAAATAGGCTGAGCCGGCAGCAGGAGATCCTGCTGTAGGTCACTCTGAAGGGCGACAGGAGGAAATTTGGAATGTTGAGCTCTTTTTGGGGTGAGGGGGCTGTTGTAGATGGGGGTGAGAGCACGTTTGGGCTTGGGGAAGAAGCTGCCAGAGCAGCCCCTGAGCTCTCCTGAGTCACCTCTTTACCCTTCCATCCTTGAAGGCCTTCTCCCAGGAGCTCCTGAGATGTCCCGGCGGTGCGGGCCCTGCTTGTGTAACCCTTATGGGGTGTACGGAGGGCAGGGCGGGCGCTGGCTGCACTGCTGTGGCAGGGTGCTGAGCCTCCGCTAGCTCAGGTCACCGGCTTTTACATGGGTGAGCTCATGGAGACATGGTGTGGACCCGCCAAGCTTGGTAATGTGTCGCTGAAGTCCCGGTTGTGGCAAGGAGGTGGATTTGTGCTCCCGGTGCTGCACGGATCTGCGGTCCCCGCTGTACTGAACATCGTGTTCCCACTGGGGCTGCAGTCTCCTGCCTCCGTGCTGGAAGCGAAGGGAAAGCAGCCGCAGTGAATTGGAACGTTCTCCTTCTCTGGAGGAACGTCTCTATCCCCTGCTCTGGCTGGTGGTGGGATCAGAGGAGCATCTGACCCTCGTGGAGGGGCTGCTGTGAGGTTGGATGTGCTTGAGGCACCTCCTCGCCCGGGCTCAGGGGAGCAAGGGGCTCTCCCTGTGCCCTGACCCTGTTTATCCAGGCTGTGGACATAGCCTGGAGGAAGGAGCAGAGGAATGTGGAGCTGGGATCTGCCTCTTCCAGCTCAAACTGATTGTTTTTACCTTTTCATTACTGTCGTCTTGCTCAAAGCTGGGGAGCGGACGGTGCGAGGCCGCAGCCAGCTGATGTGAGAGGGAACAGCAAACTCCTCATCCCAAAGTATCCTACGGGGCCAAAATATGTGTTGTAAAAAGAAATGCAATGTGTGTGCGGGGGGAGAATGGATCCAGCGCCCTCAGAGGCAACATTGGGGGGTGTCCTGGGGGTAGGGGAGGTTGTATCGCCTCGGATCGGCTGCTGTACACGCAGCACGAGGAGCCACGGTTGGACTCAGCGGCTGCTGCAGCCTTTCCCGGCTGGGTGATGATGTTGGAGGTGCCCAGAGCGACACACGACATTTGAGGCTGATAACATCAGCAGCCAGCGAGATCTTGGGGAGCGCGCAACGCGGCTGAGGTCAAGGAACAAAATGCTTCGGGCCACTGTTTTTCTTGCCTGGCTAGTTATTGCGAACAGCACTCGGTAATAGCGGAGGCGTTGGCAGAAGGATAAAAGGACAAGGGAGGAAGTGTTGCCCTCCTGAGATAAGGTGTTGAGTGCCCCCAGCTCAGACGCCTTCGAAGCAGGGTTGCAATTAAACCATTAAAATGCTTTTCTCTTCCAACACAAGTTGAAGTGACTTTGTGCTCGCTGGCTCTGGTGCTCTTTGTGTGATCAGAGGCCAGCAAAGAAGATGGTTGAGAGAAATGATGAGGCCAAGCGCTGGGTCCTGGACTTGGGTCACAACAATCCCCTGCAACTCTCCAGGCTGGGGGAAGAGTGGCTGGAAACTGCCCGAGGGAAAGGACCTGGGGGTGTTGGTCAACAGGAGGCTGGAGATGAGCCAGTGTGTGCCCAGTATCCTGGCTTGGATCAGTACCAGCAGGGCTGGCAGGACACAGCCAGAGATTGTCCCCCTGGACTGGGCACTGGGGAGGCCCAACCTCAAATCCTGGGTTCAGTTTTGGGCCCTTTACTCCCAGAAGGACCTTGAGGGGTTGGAGCGTGTCCAGAGAAGGGCAACAAAGCTGGGGAAGGGTCTGGAGCACAAGTGTGGTGAGGAGCAGCTGAGGGAGCTGGGGGTGTTGAGCCTGGAGAAAAGAAGGCTCAGGGGAGACCTTCTCGCTCTCCACAACTCCCTGAAAGGAGGTTGGAGCCAGGTAGAGTCAGGCTCTTCTCCCAAGGAACAAGCAACCGAACAAGAGGAAACAGCCTCAAGTTGCACCAGGGGAGGTTTAGTTTGGAGATGAGGAACAATTTCTTGGTGGGAAGGGCTGTCGCAGGCTGTGCCAGGCTGGGCAGGGCAGTGGTGGAGTCCCCATCCCTGGCGGGGTTTCCAAGCCGTGGAGATGTTGTGCTGAGGGCCATGGGTTAGTGGTGCCCTGGCAGTGCTGGGGGAATGGTTGGACTTGATGATCTGAAAGGTCTGTTCCAACCCAAATGAATCTGTGATTTACCAGCCTCAAGGTGGGGGAGTCATGGCGTGCTGCAGCAGCAGCAGGTCCCTCCCTGGGTTTTTAGGCTCCTTGAACTTTTCCGGTCCAGTTTGCGTAAGGCTTTTGGAGACGGGTAGGGTGGGAACGTGGCCAAGCCGAGTCTCCTCCGTGTGACCTGCTGCTGAAGAGCTTTTCAAAGAGGAGCCTTAACTTGTGCTGGCGCTCGGGGGAAAAGTGCCAGTGTGCATCAGAAGGGCTGGCACGAGCCCGCCAGCGTCCTGTGCTCCGCTCGGCCCCGGGGGAGCATCTCTGGAGGCACATCGGCCCCACAGGTGCTGAGAAGAAGCTGGTGTCCTCCTTCCGGGGCCGTGCTGGGGACACCTGGAGCGAGCCCGAGCCCTGGGCAGTCGCTGACGTCTTTTCGTCAGCATCTTGTTTAAGGTGAAAAAGTGAAACAGCAGGAGGTAAGAGATTAAGAGATTAAATGTGATCAACTCCGGATTTAAGTCGGAGCCGCTGTGGTCGAGGTGCTCGGCGCTGGAGCCTTTTGGCAGAAATGGGGTGATTTACCCCCAAGAGCCGGGGTTCCCTGGCTCTGCCGGAGCTCCTCTTTCGCTGCAGTTTATGGGAAATTGGGCTGTCAGCAAAATAGCAGCGGTGTTGGGCAGAGTGAGGCGGTTCTCAGGCGGGGAGTGGTTTAAAGGCAGAGGTGAGTGATGCTGAGCTTTCCACTTTCTCCAGTGAGTTGCTGGGGGTGTATTTGGAAGTGCTGAAGCTTGTGCCTTGCCCGGGTTAAGTGGATACGGGTGTGGGGGCGATGGGAGAGCCCAAGGGCAGGTTGTGCTCTTCCAGATCCCTCTGTGCCATCGCCACTGCGTCTGGGCATCTGCTCTTCTGCCTCCCTGGAGACTCCGGGTGCCCTTGACAGCAGTTGCGTCCCGAATCCACGTCAGCCGGTCGGCAGAGCCTCAAACTCCTGGCTGAGCCGAGCCGGGGGTGCCCTCGAGCGGGAAGGACGCGGTGCCGGGCTTGTGGTTGTGCAAGGGGGACTTGGCAAGTGCTGTCCCCGTCTCGTCACCTCACCCGATCCCCCCATGCATGTGGGTCGCCGGCCGGTGGGCTCCTTCACACCGGGGTGCTGGCAGACAGACAGACAGACGCTCTGCAGACAGATCTGCTTACTCATGCAGCGTGTCTGGAGTGTAGAACGGGCTTAGAGCCTTGAATTCGCTTTGGGGGAGGTGAGCCACAGGGCACTTCTGTGCCCGCCGAGAAGCCGGTGGCCGGTGCGTTTGGGCTGGGGCTGTGCCCCCGCGGGCGCTGGCACCGGAGGAGCCCCGGGGCTGTGGCGGGGGGAATGCTGATGCACCACGCTGCGGCTTTGCGGCGGGAGCGAGTCGGAGCTTGGCGCTGGCTGGCACGGGGGTGGTGGGAGATGGGAGCGGGGAAAGGCTGCGGAGAAGGGAATGGAGCCCGTGGGGAGCTGGATCCCCCCGGGAGGGCTGGACGCCGGCTCCAGAGCGTCGCTTCTGCTGCAGCGTTTTGCTGTTGCCCGTGGAGCGGTGGCTGACCTTGCTGCAAGCTGCTGCTTCCCTGTCCCGCACACAGCCCTGTCCCAGGTTTTCCGCCTGTTTTTCGCGGAATCCCGGTGTGGTGGCGTTGGAAGAGACCTCTGGAGATCATCTGGTCCAACCCCCTGCTCCAGCAGGTCACCCAGAGCAGGGGGCCCAGGATCGTGTCCAGGCAGGTTTGGAACCTCCAGAGAAGGAGACTCCACAACCTCTCTGGGCAGCCTGGGCCAGGCTCTGTTGCCCTCAAAGAAGTTTCTCCTGAGTCATCTCAGGTCCCTGCAGCTCTACCAGGCCAGGGGCTAATAAACCTCCTTCTAATTTTGCCTGTCAGGGGGACGAGATTGTCCTTGCTACTGACAGAGCTCCTGGAGTCGCTCGTTTTCCTCTTCCTTTAATTTCATCCCTTAGCCTGGCTGCTCGTAAATCCTCCTCTGCCTTTGTGCGCTTGTCCAGGGCCGTGGCCACCAGCTCTGCTCCTGCTTGTTCAGCCAGACGCCAAACACTCGACTCTTTGCTTTCTTGCCCAAATCGTTTGTCATTTCGCTTTCTTGCTCTCCTCTTGCTGCAGTTTTTCCTTCTCGTAACAAGGTGCCTGGGCTGGCGTGAGTTGAAGGGCTCATCCTGCTCTGTGTGGACCACATGGGATGGGTTCGGCCTTCCTTGGATGCAGGAAAACCCCAACAAGTGAACGCGTTGCTGTGGTTAGATGGTCACAGGCTGAGCTGGTGACCCACGGTGAGAAGAAACCATGAGAGTCTATTGAATGGTGATTATTTACTGGGGGCTGGGAGCAGGCAGGTCACTGGTGGTGCTTTATTAAATGACAAAATCGTAATTATTTCTGTCATACGTCGCTCTCGGGTTCTTCTCATCACTTTGGCTTTTTGGAGGGTCTCGTTGCTGTCCAGAGGGGAGGCTTGTCCTTGTGACCCAGCACTATTGCAAGGCGAGAAGATGCTTAATTAAGTCATTGAACGGGAGAGCAGGAAGAAAGGAGATTTTTGGGATCTGATAGATGCAAGCCATCTTCAAAACAATGTTCCAGGGCCTGTGGCTTTTGCTTCTCCTCCTCCTTCTGCAGTCCCGTGAGGTAGGCTGGGTCTCCACTCTGATGTGTGGCCTCTGGAGATGGGAGAGGAGCTGGAGATTGATTCTCTGCAGTCTTCAGAAGCATCTCTTGTCATCTTTTGATGGTGTGGGTGTGGGGGCCACTCATCTGAGCAGCGCTGGTTCTCTTGCCAGCCCCGCTGTGCTTGGTGGGAGCCTCCTTCCCACGTGAGCAGCCAGGTCTGGAGCGTGGGAAGGCCGCTGGCAGCAGAAGCGCCGTGTTTTCTTTAGGCCTTACCCAAAACGCGAGATTGTCTCCTGCTAGGGACCAGCCTACCACAATACTTTCTTTGGAACCCGAACAGTTTTCACCCGTGCAAACGTTGGAGCCTGTTCCTGTGCTTCCTGCTAGAGGGTTTTTTTGCTCTAGAAACCAGCTCTTCCAGGCCAGGTTGGAGCTGATCCTTTTGGATAGCCAACTGGGCTTCAGGCAGAGCTTTGCTGGTGAGGATCCTGTCCGTATTCCTCTGAAGAGCTGGTGAGTACCTCATCCTGGGGGCAGGTGTGGGCCTGGCCTGGCTCCACTGCAGAGATTTGCTCGCCTGGCTGTGTCTTTTATCATCAGGAGCTTCCCATGGGCGAACATCCTCGTTTGCAGAGGGCTTGTTGCGTTTCCTGCTGAGCCCTTTGATCAGGGCTTGCTTATCTGAGGACTCTGACTCACCCTCACTCAGCAGATGGTGGTGACGTTGGAGGTGACTGTCCCAGGGCCTGTGGAGCTGCCGGTGCAGAGGACCTTGTGCTAATGCTTCTGCAGAGTGTGACCCTGCTTGTTCTCATGGGCTGGATCAGTGAGGGGCTGGGAATCCCACCAAGGAGGACCATCCTGTTACCATCTCAGCAGGGTACGTTGGAGTCCCTTATCAAAGCCCTGGCGACCTGGCCACCCTCAGCAGCACTTGAACCTGCTCCCCACTAGGTTTGCACCCCCCTAACCTTGGGCTGAGCATCATCAGTGTGGTTAACCCTCAGCACGGGGAACAGGCGCTCTGGGGTGTCTTGGTTGATGGTCTGAAGAGAAAGCTGCCATTTGGGGTGTTTTTAGAGCAGCCAATCTTCTCCCGTGGGCTCCCTGCCTCTGAGAAAGCAGGACGCGGAAGCTGGGGCTATTCAGGCCTTCAGGAGGTTGCCCCAGTTGCCCTGTTGCATTGGGCTGCTTGAACTGTGAATTTTAATTACACTTTGGGATCAATACGGTGGCCTTGGTAACGAGCTTATTGCTGCTGCAGAATCTGTTTACTTCAGGTTGGTGACAGCCAAAGAACTTAGGTGGCTGGGGACATGATGTTCCAGCTTGTCGAACAGGCTGCATTGTAATTCGGGTGAGGCTCCTGCAGTGCTTGGAGGTGGGTACAGCTTCCCCTTGGCTGCCTCCTGCGGACCTGGAGTTGGCTGCAGGACCCATTCGTGCCTGGCAGAGGAGGAGCCGCCTTAGAATCATACAATCACAGAATCGTTTGGGTTGGAAGAGACCTTTATGATCATTGAGTCCAACTGTTAACCCATCAAGGCCAGGGCACCACTAACCCATGGCCCTCAGCACCACATCTCCACGGCTTGGAAACCCCTCCGGGGATGGGGACTCCACCACTGCCCTGCCCAGCCTGGCACAGCTCTTGGCAACCTTTTTGGCGAAGAAATTGTTCCTCACATCCACCCTAAACCTCCTCTGGTGCACCTTGAGGCTGTTTGCTTATGTCCTTTCATCTGTTCCATGGGACAAGAGCCCGACCCCACCTGGCTCCAACCTCCATTCAGGGAGTTGTGGAGAGCCAGAAGGTCTCCCCTGAGCCTCCTTTTCTCCAGGCTCAACACCCCCAGGTCCCTCAGCTGCTCCTCACCACACTTGGGCTCTAGACCCTTCCCCAGTTCTGTTGCCCTTCTCTGGCCACGCTCCAGCCCCTCAAGGTCCTTCTTGGAGTGAAGGGACCAAAACTGACCCCAGGATTTGAGGTTGGGCCTCCCCAGTGCCCAGTCCAGGGGGACAACCATTCAGGAGTTGTGATTTGGGTGTGGGTTGTGGCATCTGGTTTATCTACAAGGTGTGGACTTGGGGAATGGCTCATGGCAGCCTTCTGCAGGAAGAGTTAAGGTTGGGACCCTGGAAAGGAGCTTTCTTGGGGCTTTGCCTTGCTGAAATTCATGTTTTTCTTTCCTCCATCCGGAAGGCCTGGGGTGAGGTTCAACCTGTCTGCTGTTTTCTGTCTCTCGTCCTTTCACCTCCCTGCAGGGAGCCTTGACTATCACACGTTCTTGCACCATGGGGAGAGGCTTGTATCCAACCTGGGCATGTTTTGGAGCGAGAACATCTGGCCAGTCCCTGTTGACCTTGGAGCCATCAGCCTCTTGCAGGCAGCGCAGCCTGAGTCTCCCTACAGTAACCATCCCTTCTCTAAATATTCTCCGAGCTCACCATCCCCAGGATGTCACTTCTTGTCCCACCTGCCCCATTGAAAAGGGGTTTAACGGAATCATCCCTGTTGGCAGGAAGGGGTCGGCTTTGCTCCAACATGAGGAGTTGGTGTCTGGGAGGGTGGTGCTTGTCCGTCTTGGTGGCGATTCCTCCGAGTCCTGAGCGGTGAATGGCGGAAGCTGAAGCCTCTGGTTTCTCTCCTGCCTTGATTCTGATACATCAAAACCAAACTGTTTTTCAGGGATGGAAATAGAGTCATAGAATCGTTTTCTGTAGAAGAGACCTTAAAGATCATCAAGTCCAACTGTGTAACCCAGCACTGCCAGGGCACCACTAAACCATGGCCCTCAGCACCACATCTCCATGGCTTGGAAACCCCTCCAGGGATGGGGACTCCACCACTGCCCTGGGCAGCATCTTCCAGCCCTTGGCAACTCTTGCCATGAAGAAATTGTTCCTCATGTCCAAACTAAACCTCCCCTGGTGCAACTTGAGATGTTTGCTCATGTCCTGTCACTTGTTCCCTGGGAGAAGAGCCCGACCCCACCTGGCTCCAACCTCCTTTCAGGGAGTAGTTGAGAGCCAGAAGGTCTCCCCTGAGCCTCCTTTTTTCCAGGCTCAACACCCCCAGGTCCCTCAGCTGCTCCTCACCACACTTGGGCTCTAGACCCTTCCCCAGCTTTGTTGCCCTTCTCTGGCCATGCTCTGGCCCCTCAAGGTCCTTCTGGGAGTGAGGGCCCTCTTGTAGTCGAGGTGTAGCTGAGAGCAGCTGGAGCCCCATCTGGGTGGGGTTTGCTGTCTTGGGCTCTTGAAAGAGCAAAAGTGGTCTTGAGATGCCATGGTTCCACAAACCAGCTCTGGGGGAGGGCAGTAGGAAGGTGGGGCATGGGGGGCCCCAGCTAGACAGATTCTACCCCCAAATGCAGGGGCTGATTTGGAATCACAGAGGAGAGCTTTTTGGGATGGTTTTGTGGCTAAGCCTCACTTGAGCCCCATGTGATGGAGCTGAACGAGCCCTCTGATGGCACTTCCAAGTGTTCCCTTGGTCTGGTTGTTTTCTAATTAATTTAAAAATTGATGCTAACTAAATATAATTCCTGATGAGCAGTGACACACAGACATTGCTATGGGCCTCCAGCTCTGAAGCTTCAGCTGGCCCGTTTGAGGCCGTTAGTCTTTGGTTTGCCCCACGAGCTGCTGCAATGACCTCACCCACAGTCTTGTCCATGCAACACTCCCAGCAAGCTAACTGTACTGGGACCAGTGCTGTTCAGTAGTTTCATTAGTGACATGGACAGTGGATTGAGGACACCCTCAGCAAGTTTGCAGGTGATGCCGAGCTGGGTGGGGTGGTTGACACGTCTGAGGGATGGGATCCATCCAAAGGGACTTGGACAAGCTCGAGAAGTAGGAGGGTGTGAACCCCATGAGGTTCAACAAGGCCAAGTGCAAGGTCAAGCCCCTGGTTCTGGTCAGCCCCCGGTACCAGCACAGGTTGGGGGTGAAGGGCTGGAGAGCAGCCCCAAGGAGAAGGACCTGGGGGTGCTGGGAGTGAGGAGCTGGAGCTGAGCCGGCCCCGTGCGCTCGCAGCCCAGCAGCCAATGTTCTCCTGGGCTGCATCCCCAGCAGCGTGGGCAGCAGGGCAGGGAGGGGATCCTGCCCCTCTGCTGCGCTCTGGGAAGACCCCCCTGCAGTGCTGGGGCAGCTCTGGAGTCCTCAGCACAGCAGAGACATGGACCTGGTGGAGCGGGGCCAGAGGAGGCCCCAGCAATGATGGGAGGGCTGGAAGCCCTCTGCTGGGAGGCCAGGCTGGGAGAGTTGGGCTTGTTCAGCCTGGAGAAGAGAAGGCTCCGGGGAGACCTTCTGGTGGCCTTTCAGTGCTTCAAGGGGCCTGTCAGAAAGATGGGGAGGGACTTTGGAGCAGGGCCTGTTGGGACCGGACAAGGAGTGATGGTTTGAAAGTAAGAGAGGGAGATTTAGACTAGAGAGAAGGAAGGAATATTTGCTGCTGAGGGTGGTGAGAGCCTGGCCCAGGCTGCCCAGAGAGGTGGTGGCTGCCCCATCCCTGGCACCATTGCAGGTGAGGTTGGCCGGGGCTCTGAGCAACCTGCTCTAGTTGCAGGTTGCTGGGGGTTGGACCAGATGAGCTTTAAGGTCCCTTCCAAACCAGTCTGTGATGAGGTCATTCCAATTACTACCAGTTATCCTATTGCCGAAACACTTGCTGTGCCACGGGTCACAGTTGGGTGGGCACCACAGATGACCCCAGGGGTGGGAAGTTTGGGCTGTCTTTCAATGAAAGGCTTTTTGGGCTGTGGGAAGCGACATTTTCTGGTAGCTGTGCTGAGTTCATCGGGTTAACCTGTGAAACACGAGGGACATTCACTGCCCTTACAGATCCCAGGTTCTGCTGGGGAAGGTTTCCCTCGGTGTTCCAGCTGGGATAGAGCCTTTGCCTCCCTTCCTGGAGTCCAAGGACTGAGGACTTATCTGCCGTGGGGAGCTTTCTCTCTGCTCTTGCTGGAGGCAGCACACCTTTGGCCTCAAGGTGTTCAGAAGGCAGCACTTATTCCCAGTTACTATTTAACAGCTGGGCACTCAAAATCCCATTTATTTTATTTAATCCTGCCTTCTGTTTATTTTTCCTGTAACTCGCCATTACAGTGATTCCCATGATGGCTGAAACCTTGTGGGAGTTTCCAGCCTATTAACCTTTGGGATGGGCCCATTTCTTTCTTGGTGGTTCTTCTTCTGGGATTCATGTGAAAGGACGTAATTCTCCTCTTGAACTCACGGAATCTTCTTTGTTTTTTCCCAGTTTACCCAACCGGCCCTTCGCTGCCCGTGAAGGATGGAGGCTGGTATCAGGGCTTGGCCAGTTTACCTTGCCAGCACCTCAGTGCTCTTTATTTCCTTGTCGGGAAGGGTGTAAAGGTTTCCAGGCAGAGATCTGGCTGCGGTTCCTGCTCAAGGAGTTGGCAGGAGAGTGCCAGGCGGGTCCCTGCCTCTCTGGGGAGAAAAACCTGCCTGTGAAACCTCTGTGAGCTGGAGGTTCAGCTCCAAGCTGATCATGCTTTGAGCCACAAAGCAGAGAATCAGAGAATCACAGAGTGATTTGGGTGGGAAGGGACCTTTCCATCTCATCTGGTCCAGCCCCCCTGCAGTGAGCAGGGACATCTGCAACCCTCTGAGCTCTGTCATGCAGTCAGCCAATCCACCTCAAAAACCTCTGGTTGAGTGGTCAGCATGGGAGCCTTTCTGATCCCGATGTCCCCATCTCTCTGCTCCAAGTACCTGATTTTTCCTTTTCTTCAATCCTCACGGGATGCTGCAGTCCAGGAGTACCCCTCCAGGGCTGGATAATGTCACAGGAGAAGAACCTTAAAAATGTCCATGCCTGCTTTGCTGATTTCCACCCTAAAAGGGTGGCCTCAACAAGGCCAAGGGCTGGGTCCTGGTCTTGGGTCACAACAACCCCCTGCAGTGCTCCAGGCTCGGGGAGGAGTGGCTGGAAAGTGCCCGGGGGAAAGGACCTGGGGGTGTTAGTCAAGAGCTGTCTGGAGATGAGCCAGTATGTGCCCAGGTGGCCAAGAAGGTCACCAGCATCCTGGCTGGGATTACCGCCAGCAGGACATGGGCAGAGATTGTCCCCCTGCACTGGGCACTGGGGAGGCCCAACCTCAAATCCTGGGTTCAGTTTTGGGCCCCTCACTCCAAGAAGGACCTTGAGGAGCTGGAGCGTGGCCAGAGAAGAGCAACGAAGTTTTGGAAGGGTCTAGAGCACAAGTGTGGTGAGGAGCAGCTGAGGGACCTGGGGGTGTTGAGCCTGGAGAAAAGGAG
>VZZY01024989.1:27391-48189 GCA_013400335.1 Eurystomus gularis | reverse complement strand
TCCCAGCACTGCCAGGGCACCACTAACCCATGGCCCTCAGCACCACATCTCCCTGGCGGGGTTTCCAAGCCATGGAGATGTGGTGCTGAGGGCCATGGGTTAGTGGTGCCCTGGCAGTGCTGGGTTAATGGTTGGGCTGGATGATCTGAAAGGTCTCTTCCAACCAAAGCAATCCTATGCTTCTATTCTATTTTTCTCAAAATCCACGTGTCCCATGGGCTGGTGGAGCAGGAGCTGTGCTGCAGGCCTGGGGGCTGTGGTGGGTTCCCTGCCCCACGTCTAGACGCTGTCCCGTGGGAACCGTGCTTGGCTTTCCCAGCCTGGAAACGGGGCAGAGGGGGTCTGAGGACAGCGCCAGCCAAGTCCTCTAAACAAACCGTGTGCCCTGGCACGGCCGCGCTCGCCGGTTCCCCCGGTCACGGCGGGACAGCCGCCAGCGCCGGGGCCAGCGCAGGGGGGAGACGCTGGGAACCTGCGGCCAGTGGGCTTGGGGCGGCTTCAGCCCCTTGTCCGAGGGAGGCAAATGTGGCAGGAGGCTGGGGGGGGAATCTGGGGAGGGCTCTTTTCTCCTGCTCAGGGAGCTGGGGTCTCCTGCAGGTCCCGGGTTGTTGTGGGAGCAGAGCGTGTCCCCTCTCTGAGAAGGTGGCACAAGCAAATGTGCTGCTCGTCTCTTCCTTTTGACCTAGAATAGAAGAAAAGCCTCATGCTGGTTATTTTATTTTATTTTCTCCCTCTGCTGATGCGTGGCTGAAGAGACCTCGGCCCCTGGGCTTCCTCCTCCCTCCCTGCCTTGGCCGAACATGACTTGCTTCTGCAAATCGATGGATGAAAACAAACGTGTCCCTTTGAAACGCCCCAACTCACCTGTGTGGCAGGACCCAGCTCCTCGTGAGAAACCAGCCGCGGCTCTCCAGGAGGAAAGGGTCCTGCTGCAGATAAATCCTCGGCGTTTGATGGTGCCCATCTCCAGGTTGGCAAAGCTCAGCCCTGGTAGAAGCTGCTGGTCACGTCTCGTGTGGAGTGGGGCTGGTGAGGAGGATGAGCGCCCATCCGAGCCGTAAAACATTTCTAGTCTGGCTGAATTTCCAGGAATGACAAAGAAATGATGAACTTAAAAGACAGGGCACGTCAGGGCTGTCTTAGCAGCAGCCGTGGCCTCCCAGCCTCTGCCAGGGAGTTTTCAGTTGGGAGAAGAGATTAAATAAGGGCAACTGGCTGCCCTGAATAGTCCTGAGCTTTGCTTCTGGCTTTTGGCAGGTAAAGGGAAGGTTCCACAGCCCTGGAGACTTCTAGGCTTTCTCCTGGAAGGGCACAAGTGGGTTGTGGAGACTTTCTTGCTCTCCAGACGTGCTCTGCTCCTATTTTGCCGTTTATCCCTGGGTGACTGCGCTGTGTCATCACGTCCATGGGTGTGGTGGGGGAAATCTAGAAGGCTGGAGGGTTTTAGGTGGTTCAGTGCTTCCTTCTTACCTTGGGTCATCTGGCAACTGGTGGTGACAGGACAAGGGGCGATGGTTTTAAACTAAAAGAGGGAGATTTAGACTAGAGAGAAGGAAGAAATGTTTGATGCTGAGGGTGGTAAGAACCTGGCGCAGGTTGCCCAGAGAGGTGGTCGCTGCCCCATCCTGGAACCATTGCAGGTGAGGTTGGCCGGGGCTCTGAGCAACCTGCTCTAGTTGCAGATGTCCCTGCTCCCTGCTGGGGGTTGGATCAGATGAGCTTGAAAGGTCCCTTCCGACCTAAACCACTCTATGATTGTATTATCTTGTGGCCCTGGGATATGTCCTGGGGGCCCTTGGTGGCCTTTGGAGACCCTGAGATTGCACCCAGTGGCTTTGGGACATATTCTAGGGGCCTTTGGTGATGTTGGAAGACCCCAAGGCAGCACCTGGTGGCCTTAGGACATCTCCTGGGTGCACAAAGAGATGGCTGTTTGGGCTCTTGTCCCCTTGCAGGGGACAAGACTCCAGCGCAGAAGTGGTTGTAAGGCCCCTTTTTTTACCCTACTGTGGATGTGCAATCACTCACGTTGTCCTTAATGCAAAAGAATAGTAATAAAAGGACTGCGAAGGCAAACCTGGTGGTGGCAAGATGGGAACCCGGAGCCGCTCCCCAGCACGTGTCCTGTCCCCCGTGAAGCCTGTGCCTCGCTGAACGGGGTCAGCGTGCGGCCCCGGGCTGGCTGTGAGCTGGTGGCTGCTTTCCCCAACCTCCTCCTCCTCCTCCTCCTTCCCCAACCTGCTCCTCTGCTGTCCCCCGAGGCCACACGGGATGCAGAGCATGGAGAAGGAGCTCAAGCATCCTCTCTGGAGCCGTTCTGGGGATTCAAAGAGTTTTCTAATGAAAACTGGGGTTGTCTTGTGTGAGAGGGACGTGCCTGGCTCGCCTGTGCCCGAGGTAAATCCAGCTGGATTTACAGAGTCCTCTGCAGCTCAGAGGCAGGCTAAGGGGGGGTGGAACTTATTTTACTTGATAAGCTCAAAAAGCTGCTCTCTAGGCTGAGTGCTGGGGAAAAACGCAGGATAACCAGTGGAGGATGGTCCAGCCTGCAGGCATGAGCTGTGGGTTCACGTAGCTGCTAGCAGTCCAGCTCTGGAGTCCTGTTTGTCCTTCCTGTGTTGTAATAATTAAACAAACGAGGCTGTACGTGCAGGGGCTACGTGTGCTGCTGGGTTTGGGACTGCCGGCCAAGGTGCCATGGAAGAAGCTTGTTAAAGCTGATGATTTAGCTTCACGGTGGTTTTGGGATGCATTGGAATGTGCAGCCTGGAGAAAAGGAGGCTCAGGGGAGACCTTCTGGCTCTGCACAACTCCCTGAAAGGAGGTTGGAGCCAGGTGGGGTTGGGCTCTTCTCCCAAGGAACAAGCAACAGGACAAGAGGAAATGGCCTCAAGTTGCACCAGGGGAGGTTGAGGTTGGAGATGAGGAACAATTTCTTTGTGGCAAGGGCTGTGAAGGGCTGTGCCAGGCTGGGCAGGGCAGTGGTGGAGTCCCCATCCCTGGAGAGGTTTCCAAGCTGTGGAGATGTGGTGCTGAGGGCCATGGGTTAGTGGTGCCCTGGCAGTGCTGGGTTAACAGTTGGACTTGATGAGCTTAAAGGTCTTTTCCATCCAAACCAATTCTATGACTCTAAGGTGGCCGATGTTTGCCTTGGGAGAGCTCGAGAGTCCCTGGAACCTAATTTGACACTTTCTGGGGTGCGGTGCTATAGCAGCAAGAACAATGTTTCCTTACCTCTTGCCCAGCCAGACCCAGCACCTGAATCATAGAATCATTAAGGAAAAGACCCCTAAGATCATCAAGTCCAACTGCCAGCCCAACACTACCATGACCACTAGACCATGTCCTGAAGTGCCACGTCTCCATGTTTTTTTAACACCTCCAGGGATGGTGACTCCACCACTGCCCTGGGCAGCCTGTTCCAGGGCTTAATCACTCTTTCAGTAAAGAAATTTTTTCTGAGATCCAATCTAAACCTCCCCTGGCACAACTTGAAGGAAAGGTTGGAACAGAAAACGAGCGGCCGTTGTTGGGAAGAGTCGGATCTGTGTGGGAATGGGCATGGCCCTGCTGGGTTGGGTTTCGCAAGGGGAGAAAATGTACTTCTGGCTTGGCAGCTGTGAGTAGGAGCAGGCAGCGTTCGGCATCACTTTGTGAGAACTTGGCAGGAGATGTCAGGTGCTGGTGTTTTTCTACAAGACATCTCCCCAAAAAACCCCAAGCAAGGAGCTGCTTGTTTGGCACAGGGCTCCGTCAGGACCTGGGCCTCAGTCCCTCCTGTAAAGATTCATAGAATCATGGAGTGGTTTGAGTGGGAAGGGACCTTTCAAGCTCATCTGGTCCGACCCCCTGCAGGGAGCAGGGACATCTGCAACCAGAGCAGGTTGCTCAGAGCCCCGGCCAACCTCACCTGCAATGGTGCCAGGGATGGGGCAGCCACCACCTCTCTGGGTGACCTGGGCCAGGCTCTTACCACCCTCAGTGTCAAAAATTTCTTCCTTCTCTCTAGTTTACATCTCCTTCTTACAGTTTGAACCCATCACTCCCTATCCTATCACAAGCCCTTGTAAAAAGTCCCTCCCCAGCTTTCTTGTAGGCCCCCTTCAGATGCTGAAAGACCACCAGAAGGTCTCCCTGGAGCCTTCTCTTCCCCAGGCTGAACAAGCCCAACTCTCCCAGCCTGGCCTCCCAGCAGAGGGCTTCCACCCTCCCATCATTGCTGGGGCCTCCTCTGGCCCCGCTCCACCAGGTCCATGTCTCTGCTGTGCTGAGGACTCCAGAGCTGCCCCAGCACTGCAGGGGGGTCTCCCCAGAGCGCAGCAGAGGGGCAGGATCCCCTCCCTGCCCTGCTGCCCACGCTGCTGGGGGTCCAGTACCAGGGTGTGATGCTGGAAACCACCCCGTTCCTCTGTTTCAGTGCAGAGCAATCCGTGCCGTGTTGCTTTGCCTGCTTGGTCGTGAACTGCTTGGACAAAAAAATATTTTCCTTGCTCTTAAACCCTTGCGCTCCACCCGGTTGGAGAAGCCGCTTCCAGCAGGATGAAGTTTGGGATGCGATTCACGATTGTGCTCCCCGCATCCGTACGGTCCCGACCCCGGTCCCCTCTCTCCGCAGCCCGTGGCTGGGGGTGCCGGCCATTCACATTCCCATGACGAGCCGAGGGATTACGAGATTTTCTCTCCACTGCCTTAATGCAGCTGGAGAGCCCGGCACGTGGAAGGCAACGCTGCCGACGGTCACGCACGTCACCGGTCGGCACGGGCGCTTCTCCCGAGCGTGGCACCCGCTGGCCTCCCTCCTCTTCCTCTGGGCTGGCTGCCGGATGCTGCGTTCGTTCGCCGGGCTCGCGGGGGGGTTGATGTGCCAAGGGGTCATTGGATTCGGAAGCTGCTTGCAATGTTTGATGATAATTTTAGACAGGGCAGATTTTGTTAAGCTGCGGAGTTTAGATGAGCTCTGGTAAAGCCATGGCGGGGATTACTGTGGTTAATTCAGCACTTGGGTTCTTTAGTCGTGATTTTTTTTTTTTTTTTTTCCCTTTGGATTCAGACCCCCCCAATTTCTAGAACTTTTCGTTCTCCTAAAAAGTGGGGCCGTGCCTTGGAGCTGACCCAACTCCCACGGCTGGTCTCCGATTGTGTCTGGTAGGTCTTGATGGTGCAGGGATGGTGTGGAGCCGAGGAGCAACCCTCCATCCCCTTCCTCTCCTTCCCTTCACATCCTAAATGAGCTCTACGAGACCACCAGGCAGCATCAGAACATCCACGTTTCACTGCAGGGAAGAGTCCTGGCCCCAGGGCTCCCATCTCCTGGGTGCTGTGAGCCCGGAGAGACACCCACCCACACCTTAGGCTGGAGCAGCAAAGCCTGATCTGTTTTTACCCTCCTGGGTTCACCTCTTCCATGGAAACCTTGCCCTGAGATGGAGTAAATTCCTCAGCTAACACCTGAAGCTGTTTTAATGCCAGCAGCTGGTTTATGGGGCATATTTACACCCTCTGATGAGCTGCCAGAGGAAGAGGTGGGTGTGAAGAGGTAGAAATCTTATTGTTCTGAAATTGCTGATCTTTTTTTTTTCACCCCTTTCTGGAAATGCTCATGAGCAATGCGCCAGCACGGAAGTGGCACAAACCTTTCTCAGGCTGCCTGGGAAAGATTGATCCAAGCAACAAACCTTGAATAAATTCCAGGAATATAATTCCTTGGTTAGGAAAGCACTGTGCCTGCCAGCTCCAGCCCCAAGGTCCCTGCTGTTACCTGCCAGGGGTTGCTTGCTAGAAGTGCTTCTGCACCTCTTATCTCTCGGTACCAGCTCTCCCAGCAGCGCTGGAGCTTGGGATGTCCTCCAGTTCCTCCCTCTGCACCAAACGACCTCAGACAATTGCCGAACCAAAGCTGCAAACTCCATTTAGCGTTGCCTTTCCTCCTGCCAGTGAAAATTCACTCTGTTTGCGTCAGAACCTCACGGCATCGTCTGCTGGGAAGCCTGCTCTGGGAAGGAGATCCCAGATGTGCTGGAGGAGCTGGCCAAAAACCTTTTTAACACCCACCAAAATGGCTGGGCTGCCTGCCTGGCTGTGATGGGCTTGGTCTGGTGCTCGTCTCTTCCTGGGAAGGATGCTGGAGACACCTCCGTCACCTCACATAGAATCATTTCGGTTGGAAGAGACCTTTAAGCTCATCAAGTCCAACCATCAACCCAGCACTGCCAGGGCACCACTAACCCATGGCCCTCAGCACCACATCTCCACGGCTTGGAAACCCCTCCAGGGATGGGGACTCCACCACTGCCCTGGACAGCCCGCATTGCCCCATGTGCCCTCCCTTGGACTGAGCTGTGGGTTTCACATCTTCATTTCTGCTCCTGAGCAGATGCAAGCGCTTCTCTTGGCCCATCAGCTGCATTCCTCCAGGAGCCTGGTTCCATCTCACAGCTCAAGTAACCACCCTAGTGCTGCGGACACGCCAGACCCAGCCTGTGCAGATTCCTCCTCTCTGGGATGGATCATCTCAACGAAATAGTTTCATTCTTCTCCTCTTGAAGGCTGTTTCCCACATCAAAGCTTTTCGGGAGCTTTTGGGATGGTTGTGGCATGGAAAACCCCTCCTTGAAGCCACCATGGCCTGTCTCTTTGCATCATCTTGATTTCTTTTGGACTCTCCTTGCGCTCTGCTGGCTCTGTGGGGCTGCTTTGTGAATCCCACTCCTTGCGTTGACATCTCATCCCTGCTAAGGGGCAAAATTAAATCCTACAGTGTTGGGATCAGAGGGAAGAGGCCGCTCTGGGGCTTTTGGTCAGGGTCTCCTGTGTGGCAGCGTGATGGGAAGTGGTGCTGGATTCACTGGCTCTTTTCCCAGTTCCCTTCATCTCCATCGTCTTTCTCTTGCAGAAGCAGCAATAGGGCTTTTTGCTGGCTGGTCATACAGGATGAGTGCAGCAGCTGAGCAGTTTGGGGCTGATTTTTCCCCTCCTTTTGGCTCAACACACTTGAGTTTGATGAGCTGGTGGTAGATGCTGGAGCCTTGAGTGGCCTCTGGCCAGGAGAGGAAGGAGGGGTGGCTGTTTGAGGGCTTCTCTTACAATGGAAACATCTATAACGCGGAGGAGACTGAAAGTCAATGCAATGTCAACTACTTTTGTTGAAATGTTCTCTCTTGCTGAGTTTCCCCCCCCTTCCTTGCTCTCGGTGTCGGATTTGGAAGGACGTGCCATGGTTTTAACCTGCGGGATGGATGCTCTGCTCCTGGGGAAGAGCCTGGAAGCCCCAGGGAGCTTGGGTTCTGCTGGGACCACCACCCCAGCTTTCTTGCTGCTGCGCTTTTGGGCAGAAATCCATCGGGCTTGGTTGGGATGGGGTCTCTGCGGGTGTGGGGCTTGGCTGGAGGGCTGCACGGTGTTTGTGTTGTACATCAGGCTGAGTTTCTTGGAGGAGCCTCTGAGTTTCAGAGATGAGCTAAAGGAGATGTTTCAAGATGTTTCAAGCCTCGTTGGGTGTTTTTTTTTTATCTTCAGGCATTGGGTGTAAAGTCTGCTTTAACCTTCCGCTGCCAGAGGTGATCAGGTAGAGGAGGGGAGTTAATTCTGGGCATCTGCAGCCACGGATCTGTTCCTTGGTGCATTTAGGGATGCCCATTTCTGTGGCTACAGCAGCTGAGGTGGACTGAAGAACCTGGGAAGCTGACGTGCCACGAGGAGCACCCGCTGATTTAGCGCTTCTCTTCCCTTGCACTTCTCAGCAAATCCAGTTTGCAGATGACATGCAGGAGTTCACCAAGTTCCCGACCAAGACGGGCCGTCGCTCCCTGTCCCGCTCCATCTCGCAGTCTTCCACTGACAGCTACAGCTCCGGTAGGTGCCACGTTCCTTGTCCGTGCATGGTCCTTTCCCAAACCCGGTGTCGGTGCTGCTGTGAACGTGCCGCTCACACCACATGCGAGGATGCCCCGTGCTACTGTTGTACTGGGATGGGGTTCCTGAAGCTCCGGCGTTGATGAGCAGTTGATAACCCCATTAGTTGGGGGTTGGTTTAGGGAGCAAGAGTGCAAAATTCCTTCTGGACATCGGCTTTTCTGAGGAGACTTGTGGTTTGAGCCACGAATATCCGTGTGCGTGAAAGCTGGGAAGCAAAACAGAGCTGAAACCTGCCCAAAGGGTGGGAACTCCCCAGGCTCCTGAGACCTGGGGTGACACGTGTTCTGTTCCTCTCCTGCCTTTAGCTGCCTCCTACACGGACAGCTCTGATGACGAGGTGTCCCCCCGTGAGAAACAACAAACCAATTCCAAAGGCAGCAGCAATTTCTGTGTGAAGAACATCAAGCAGGCGGAGTTTGGGCGCCGGGAGATCGAGATCGCTGAACAAGGTAGAAGCAGAGCGTGGGGTTCCTGGGGCTTGTGGCCGGGTGTGAGACCAGGAGCTGAGCCATGGCAATTCCCACACCTCTTGTGACAGCCTCGAATACCCCGTTTGACCCCATAAAACGGGGAGATGATGTGGGGAGCAGCTCGACACGACAGCAGACGTGAATGATGCACAGCATCCATTTTCTATCAGCAGCAGAGCTCTTGCTGGCTTTAATCCTCTGGTGGCTTTGGATGACAAAGCTCAATGGGCGAGGAACTTGTAACGCCTTCGGAGACATGAAAACGGACAGTGCCAACCCTTCCGCTGGCGGCAGGGGGAAGCCCAGTTACCCTTTCCAGTGGAGTGATTGGGTAACTCTGCTTTCGGGCTCCTTTTAGACGCATGCTGCCAAAGCTAGAGAAGGGGAAGAGAATCCGGGCGCATTTAGAGCAGCTCTTCTGAGATGTGGCAGCGCTGCTCTCATCTTTAGGTGCTTCTCCTCGATGCTGTTCCGCCGCAGGGCAAGTGACTGTCCTTAGCTGCCTTCCCTGGGCACTGCCTGTCCCAGACCTCTCTCAGTGACAAATGACACTGGTGTTTTGGTCCTTTTCTGGACAGAGCTGCCAGGCCAGGCATGAGGAGTTTTCTCCCCGGCTTTGTAGCAACTACAGCAAAAACGGTGGGGCTGCATGTAGGTGGTGAGACCCCAGAGAGCAGAGCAGGTCTGGCAGAGAGGGGCCTTTCCGGACTAAGCCATCATTAAACCCCCTCTCTTCCTCCTGCAGACATGTCTGCTCTGATTTCACTCAGGAAACGAGCTCAAGGGGAGAAGCCTTTGGCTGGAGCGAAAATTGTGGGCTGCACCCACATCACAGCACAGACTGCGGTGAGTGGCTGCTTATTTGGGGGGTCTGGGCTGGCAGAAAGCAGCTTTTCCCCACGGAAAAAGGTCCCTTGAGCTTCTCCAGCCTTGTGGAATCGGTGGAGGCACCTTAACTGTTCTGGAAACATTTTGGGAAGTTTCTGCTGCTTGCCTCTCCGCAAGCAAGGACAATGTTGGCTGGAGCCGATCTCTGATCATAGAATCACAGAATCGTTTTGGTTGGAAGAGGCCTTTCAGATCATCGAGTCCATCATTAACCCATGGCCCTCAGCACCACATCTCCACGGCTTGGAAACCCCGCCAGGGATGGGGACTCCACCACTGCCCTGCCCAGCCTGGCACAGCCCTTCACAGCCCTTGCCACAAAGAAATTGTTTCTCATGTCTAACCTCAACCTCCCCTGGCACAACTTGAGGCTGTTTCCTCTTGTTCGGTTGCTTGTTCCTTGGGAGAAGAGCCCAACCCCACCTGGCTCCAACCTCCTTTCAGGGAGTTGTGGAGAGCGAGAAGGTCTCCCCTGAGCCTCCTTTTCTCCAGGCTCAACACCCCCAGGTCCCTCAGCTGCTCCTCACCAGCCTTGTGCTCTAGACCCTTCCCCAGCTTCATTGCCCTTCTCTGGCCACGCTCCAGCCCCTCAAGGTCCTTCTTGGAGTGAGGGGCCCAAAACTGACCCCCAGGATTCGAGGCTGGGCCTCTGTGCTCTCTGACAGGTTCCTCGCTACCCATCACACATAGCTGTGCTTGGGTCCCTGTCCCACACTTGCGCCCATCACCGCTGCCCCGGGCCTGCTGCTCACCCCCATCTCTCGCAGGTGCTGATCGAGACGCTCTGTGCCCTGGGAGCGCAGTGCCGCTGGTCCGCCTGTAACATCTATTCCACCCAGAACGAAGTGGCGGCTGCCTTGGCAGAAGCTGGTGAGTACGGCTGAGCCTGGGGATGCGGAGCCCTTCCAGACCCTCCTGGCTCTGCAGCCTCGTCCCAGATGGTTGGTTTGAGAGGTAGTTTGGACCAAATATCTTCTAGGGAGGTTTAAACAGGTCTGATCTTGTTGTGGGCTGTGGTTTGATCTCCACATAGCCTCTTGGCTCTCCTGTCCATGGCTTTCCTGAGTTGGCCAAGCAGGAGAGAGCTCTGCCAAGCTCAGCAGGTCATAGAATCCCAGAATCATTTTGGTTGGAAGAGACCTTTAAGCTCATCAAGTCCAACTGTGTAACCCAGCACTGCCAGGTCACCACTAACCCATGGCCCTCAGCACCACATCTCCACAGCTTGGAAACCCCTCCGGGGATGAGGACTCCGCCACTGCCCTGCCCAGCCTGGCACAGCCCTTCACAGCCCTTCCCACCAAGAAATTGTTCCTCATGTCCGACCTCAACCTCCCCTGGCACAACTTGAGACCTTGCCCTATCGCTTGTTCCTTGGGAGAAGAGCCCGACCCCACCTGGCTCCAACCTCCTTTCAGGGAGTTGTTGAGAGTGAGAAGGTCTCCTCTGATGCCAAGGATGCTTCTCTTCTAGGTGTTGCCGTGTTTGCCTGGAAGGGAGAGTCAGAGGATGACTTCTGGTGGTGCATTGACCGCTGTGTTAACGTAGATGGCTGGCAGGCCAACATGGTAATGAATCTTCTCCCAGCCTTTCCTCTTCCTCCGTGGAGTGGTCACTGGGTGCTCCTCACCTTTCCCTCCCTGGGGCTGTTTCTGGGAGCCTCTTGGGGCTACTTGGGCATCTCCTGGCTTTGCAAAGGCCTCTGTTAAAGTGGGGCTGCTGAAGAACGGCAGGTGGAGCTGGGTTGGGGGCAACCTTGGGGGTTGCAGGAGCTGCAGAGACAATGTTCTGAGTTGATATAGCCCGATGACATGGGAGCATCTCCTCAAAGAGCTGCCAAAGAGCCAAGAAACCACAGGACCTCTTTTGCCCCAGGGTGAGCCCTACAGGAGCTGCCCCAGCTGCTCCTCCCACCTCACTGATCCCATCCACCATATCTCAAAGAGCTGGGGGGTCTCTGCGGGGGAACCTTTCCCTTGCTGCTAGCAGATGATGCCTCTCACTGCCTCGATGCGTGGTCGGTGATCACCGATGATGTGATAGCATGTGGCAGTGGGCCGTGACAGCTCTCCCAGCCTTTCCTCTCCACTGTTTGCTTTCAGGGCATGGGTGTTGTGTCCTTCTGATCTCAGCCGGTGTAGTTAGTGCTGCCTGTGCTCACGTTTCCAGGCTGCAGAGCAATAGCAGGGACAGAAAACCCTCTTAGGAGCCATCAGCTCCATGCAGGGGATAAGAAATCCTCTGTTTTGGAGGAGACCCCAAGTTGCTGGTGACTAGGAGTCAGTCCCAGGAGTCCTGGCCCACAGGCTTCTGCCCAAGCAGCTCTCCACCAGTGCCTGAAGATGTTCTCCACCTCTTTTTCCCCATCCTATGAGTGGTTTTCCCTGACTACTCCATGCTCTGCCTTCTCTCTAGATCCTGGATGACGGCGGGGACCTGACCCACTGGGTTTATAAGAAATACCCCAATGTATTCAAGAAGATCCGAGGGATTGTGGAGGAGAGCGTGACCGGCGTGCACAGGTAGGTTTGGGAAGGCTGATCTGGGGGTCTCTTACTGGGTCGCTGCTCTCTGCTCTGACCTGCCTCTGTCCTCTCCCAGGCTGTACCAGCTCTCCAAGGCCGGGAAACTTTGTGTCCCAGCCATGAACGTGAACGACTCTGTCACCAAACAGAAATTTGATAACCTGTATTGCTGCCGGGAATCCATCCTGGACGGGTGAGTCCAGCCCTTCTCCCCATCCCCACTGGCGCTCCCGACACCCGTGGATTTCGCTCTGGCTCAGAGATCGGGCTCTTTGCTGCTTTGCCCTGGCTGGGTGCTTGCAGGAGCTGGTTTTGGGGGCTCTCGCCCTGTGCCGTCAGCGGTGTGCGCTTGACTAATCCCAACACAGGTCTCTCTCTGTCCCCCAGCCTGAAGAGGACCACGGATGTGATGTTTGGAGGGAAGCAAGTGGTGGTTTGTGGTTATGGGGAGGTGAGTTCAGTAAGCGGCAGTCGGTGGAGCTGCAGTCGGCCTCCCCCCAAGCATCCTGCTGTTTTCCCGTGCAAAGACTCCTTCATAGAGGAGCAGATCAAACCTGGGGAGCGATTACCGGGGGAAATCTTGCTAGAACCTGCTGGGAGCCTGACGAGCAAGCAGCAGGTTTCCCAGTTTGCCAGCAGATTAGCCGGGCTGCAAATACGACAGTTGCTGGGAGCCGAATTACAACTACCCATGGGTGCTCCCATCTGCTGTCCCTGGACCGGGTTCAGCATCCAGCCCGGCCGTTCCCGAGCCTGCAGCAGAGCAGGCGGAGGGGCCGGCTGCTTCTCACTGGTGGATCATGTTCTGGCAGAGGGGAATCGAATCGCGAACTTGTAAATGATGCTGCCCTGCGAGAGCGCGGAGCCGGGAGCTGCCACCTTCCCTCCATCTGCACGCTGTCTGTGTGGGTGTTCGTCTCCGCGCGCTGCGAGGGGTTTGGCAGGAGCTGTGAATGCTCTTCCCGGCAGGAACACGCTTAATGGTTTATTTAGACACCAGTGGAGCCCAGCTCGGCTCGACCGAGAGGCTGCGCTGGCTCTCGCCCAGCCGCTCCCGGTGTCTGGTTCTGCAGCCATGGGTTGTGCTGGGAGTCGTAGTCACCAGGGCCCATCCAGAGTTTTCCTGGACTTCTTCAAAACAAGGGAATCCTTCCACCCTCCCTGCTTTCCACTTTGGATGTGAGTTGCAGACTCAGTTTGCCCTGCTTGGCTCTTTTCATTAGACCTGAAGTTGGAGCTGGGTGATAAACGAGCACGTCCCTGGACATGTTTCTTGCCCAGCAGCATCTTGCTGGTCAAAAACCAGGGCTGAGCGTGGGTACATGCGGGTTACCCAGGTGTTAGTGTGGGTGGGAGGTGTGGAGTCAGAGAACCAGAGAATTGTCTGAGTTGGAAAAGACCTTGCAGATCATTGAGTCCAACTGTTAACCCAGCGCTGCCAGGGCACCACTAACCCTGGGTCTGGAGGGTCTGGGGTGGCAGAAAGCAGCTTTTCCTCAGGGAAAAAAGTCCCTTCAGCTTCTCCAGCCTTGAGGAATCGGTGAAGGCACCTTAACTGTTCTGGAAACATTTTGGGAAGGTTCTGCTGCTTGCCTCTCCGCAAGCAAGGACAATGTTGGCTAGAGCCGATCTCTGATCATAGAATCACAGAATCATTTTGGTTAGAAGAGACCTTTCAGATGATCGAGTCCAACCATTCCCCCAGCACTGCCAGGGCACCACTAACCCGTGGCCCTCAGCACCACATCTCCACGGCTTGGAAACCCCTCCAGGGATGGGGACTCCACCACTGCCCTGAGAGCTGGTTGGTTGGTGCCCGTTGCCCCTTGTCCTGTCGCTGGGCACCACCGACAAGAGTCTGGCCCCATCCTCTAGCTCCCCACCCCTTAGCTATTGATCAGTGCTGATAAGATGCACGCTCATCCAGACGGGCTTTAATCTCTTGGAGGAGAGCCCAGAAGGGCTCCTGCGATGCTGGGGCCTGTGTTGGTTTTGGAAAGCTCCTGCAGGCTGGTGGCCAGGCTGGAGGGCTGGTGGCCGTGGAGGTGGAGCTGGGCTTGTGGCAGAAGTGCCACTCACCAAGCTAAGCTGCTCCTGGTATCATGCAGATGACCAGGACGAGCATCTCCCAGCCTGGGACATGCTCGGGCTGTTTTAGGGGAGGGGTTCTAGCGCTTGGTGCATCCCATGTTCACCTTCACGCTAATGCTTCGCCTTGGCAGGTTGGCAAGGGGTGCTGCGCTGCGCTGAAGGCCCTGGGAGCCATTGTCTACGTGACAGAGATCGACCCCATCTGCGCTCTCCAAGCATGGTAAGATGTTCTGTGCTGCAGGTTTGACGCAGCAGGATGGTGCTGAGATCTTCATGGCCTGGGGCAGAGGGAACAGGCTTCTTCTTCTCCTCATGGTCCCTCTCTCCCTTTTTTTGCCAGCATGGATGGATTTCGAGTGGTGAAGCTGAGCGAAGTAATCCGTCAAGTGGATGTTGTCATCACCTGCACAGGTAGGGATGGAGAAGGTGGTGGAGGAGCCTTGGAGCCAGCTAAGAAGGAGCTGTCACCCCAGTGGGTGTCTTGAGGGCTCTGAGGGAGCTGGGGTTGGAGGACACTTCACAACTAATTTTACACGAGCAATAGCTGGGCTCTGGCAAGAGCGTTTCCTCCCACCCCCTCCAGTCTGGTATTTGGCCACAGTCCTCCTCAGCCCCTGGGAGGAAGGACATCACAACCATGTGTCCCAAGAGTGTTTTGGGGTCTACTGTGGCCTGGTTCATTTGTGGGACCAGAGATTATAGAATTGTTGAACTGTCTTGGTTGTAAAAGACCTTTAAGATCATCAAGTCCAACTGTTAACCCAACATTGCCAGGGCACCACTGAACCATGTCCCTCAGCACCACATCTCCACAGTTCTCATCCTGGAAGAAGTTCACCTGATGTTGCTCCAAGCTGACCTCCTCTAACTCAAGTGCATGGAAGAAGAAATCAGAGAGTTTGTATTTCCCCAGCCTTGGGTTCATCTGTGCCCTCTCTGCCTGCAGGAAACAAGAACGTCGTGACCAGAGAGCACCTGGATCGGATGAAGAACAGCTGCATTGTGTGCAACATGGGCCACTCCAACACCGAGATCGATGTGGTGAGTCTGCCTGCGGCCTCGATGGCTGCGTCCAACCCAACGTCCTCCTGCTGCGACTCCAGCCTCTTCCTCCTCCTCTTACAGACCAGCCTCCGGACCCCGGAGCTGACCTGGGAGCGGGTCCGCTCCCAAGTGGACCATGTCATCTGGCCGGATGGGAAGCGGGTGGTGCTGCTGGCTGAGGTGCGCTGGGAGCTGTGCCACGATGGTGCTTTGAACCTCTGTCAGTTCAATTGCTGTGTGCCAGAGTTTGTACCAGAGATTTAACCAGGTGGAAAGGTGCTGGGACACTTCGTACCGAGGGGGAGGTTCAGAGCTCAGGAAAGGGTTTCTTGTTTGAGTTCTTGAAGTTCTAGAATGGTTTGGGTTGGAAGGGACCTCAAAGATCATCTAGTTCCACCCCCCTGCCATGGCAGGGACACCTCCCACTAGACCAGGTTGCTCAAAGCCCCGTCCAACCTGGTCTTGAACACCTCCAAGGATGGAGCATCCACAACCCTCTGGGCAACCTGTGCCAGCGTCTCACCACCCTCAGAGCAAAGAATTTCCTTGTTATGAGTTCCTAGTTCTCCTTTCCTTGGGGAGGTATCTCCTACCACAGGTAGGTGCCATCTGGCTCCATCCTTTCCAGCCAGGAGCCATCTCCATCAGCCAAACGCTGCGTCTGGCATTGGCAGGATTTCCCACACGACAAAGCTGAGTGTCTCCTCTTCCCACTCGAGCTCTCCTGGCAGAGGGACTGGCTCTTTCCAGGGACAACAGACTCTCCCTGCCTTGGAGCTAAGGGTGGAAACGGAGGCAGAGTTTGAAAGCTCTGGTTGTAGGTGGCCCTTGAATCACCACGCTGTGGTTGCCCCTGCCCCAGGGAGGGGGTGGAGGTGGGTCCTGTCTCGAGACTTGGTTCGGCTTGGCTTTGGGGGCAGGTGCAGCTCTCTGCAAACTCCTCCTGCTCTCTCCTAGGGCCGTCTTCTCAACCTGAGCTGCTCCACGGTTCCCACCTTCGTTCTCTCCATCACGGCCACCACTCAGGTCCGTACGCCACAGGGCTGGGACGCGATGGGTGGGGGATGCTCCGGGGCTTTGCATGAGCCTCAGGATGGAGATGGTTTGGAAGGGGCTGGGAACATGCAGTTGGATGGGTCCTTGACCTGGCACCGGTGCCACAGATACTGTAGCCACCACCCCTTTGCTGGGATGCAGTTGATGATGCAGTGAACATACTGGTTCAAGCTGGGAGAGGGCTTTGAAATGAGCCAGGCTTCATGGCAGGGCTCCTGCTGTGCTGTAACCGAGGGAGAGCTGCCCTCGCACAGGTTTAAGCTTGGCTCAAAGCAAGGCTTTGTTTTGGTTTGGACTCTGATTTCTACAGCCTACAACCCTTCCCTGGGGTGGGTTTTGAGTATCTGGAGGTCGGTTAAAATGCTCCCCAGCACCGGTGCTGGCCGGGCTGGGCGGACACGGCTTGTGGCTCATGCTGTTTGTCGTAACTCTGTCTTTCCAAAGAAAACGATGATAGATTTGGCTCCGCTCTGCCATCCGCAGTCGGCGCTGGCTCTGTGGGCAGCCGAGGGGAGAAACGCGCTGGGCTGGAGACATGGAGGGGACCGATGGCTGGTGGGGGACAGCACAGTAATGGAGGGAGAAATTTCCTCATCCTCACCTTTGTTGGCCCAAGCCAACGGGAACCGGGGCTGTCTTGGACCTGGCTCTCAGCTGCGTGAACCAGCACTCAGGGGAGATGCAGTTTTATTTCTGCTGAAGGAGCGGCTGTGGGTTTTGGAGCGATGCCACCAGCTTAAAACGAGCAATCCCTTCATTTCTGTGTACGGTTTAAGAGAATTAGAGCTGCTCCCTTTGCCTCCATCCTCATGTGCTGGTTTCCACTGGGGCGTTAAGCCCAGATGCTGTGAACAAGCTGGGTGGCATCTCTCTGATCCCTCTGGTCCTCCCCCAGTGGCGTGGGATTGTGGAGACCCGGAGAGAGATGAAAGGTGGGAGCCTTTCCCTCAAGGTGTTTTAGAAATGGTTGCCCCCTCCTCAGGATCCCAAAGCCTTATCTCTGCTGCTGAGAGCTTTGTGCTGTTGAGGGTGTTGGGTGCTGCCCAGCTTGGTGGCCGTCCCTGACTGTCCCCGGGCTGTCCCCTGTGATCTCTGCAGGCTCTGGCGCTGATTGAGCTTTACAACGCTCCCGAGGGCCGCTACAAACAGGATGTGTACCTGCTGCCGAAGAAGATGGGTGAGTGAAGGGAACCCCAACTGGTTTTATCAGGTTATCAGGACGTTTAGGTTGGACGTGAGGAACAATTTCTTCCTGGCAAGGGTTGTCAGGGGCTGTCCCAGGCTGGGCAGGGCAGTGGTGGAGTCCCCATCCCTGGAGGGGTTTCCAAGCCGTGGAGCTGTGGTGCTGGGGGCCATGGGTTAGTGGTGCCCTGGCAGTGCTGGGTTAACAGTTGGACTCGATGAGCTTAAAGGTCTTTTCCAACCAAAATGGTTCCATGATCTCCCGGGCTGCTGTGGACCAGCAGGTTTGGACATAAGGGGAAACTGAAACCTGGGCTGGAAGAAGCTTCCAGAGAGCGAATGAGTTCAGAGAAACCATCAGAGGCAACAACCTTAAACCCTGCGCAGGTTGTTGGTTTCTTTTCCTCGATGCTCTGCGCCGTGGCAGGTGTCCCTGCTGCCGCAGCCTTCCCCCGAGGTTTTGCATGTGAGCCTTGTGCCTTTTGGTGCACATCCAGCCCTGCTCAGCACCAGGGCTTGGGCTCAGCTCTGCCGTGGGCTCACGTGATGGTGAATCCATGGTGCAAGGACTGCCCAGGCAGACCCAGCGAGGTGCCCCCAGCACTTTTCGTGCCATTGCTGAGTCCATACATCATCTCCCGGTCAGCGTGGTGGGGGAAGTGCATCCCCCGACCCCCTCTTTCCTCTCCCCAGACGAGTACGTCGCCAGTTTGCATCTGCCTTCGTTCGACGCCCACCTGACAGAGCTGACAGACGATCAGGCCAAATACCTGGGACTCAACAAAAACGGGCCTTTCAAACCCAATTACTACAGGTCAGTGGTGGCCGGGGCAGGAGCCGCCGTCTCCTCACCCAGTGGGTGCTGGTGGGGGCATCTCCTCACACTGGGACAGCGCCAGGAGCTGTGTCCCCAGGCACCCACGGCCTCTCTGTCCCCTGTCTTCTCTTCCAGATACTGACGGACCATACCCATGAAGGACCAGACCACACAAGGCAACATTAGAGAGATTATTTTTAAAGATCATTTTTATTTTGGTTTACCTTTTTTTTTTTTTTTTAAACTGACAGAGGAACCAGTTTTTACATTTATCAGTGTGATTTTAAGGTCACTTTTTTTTTTTTTCTTTTTCCTCTCCATTTCACCCTTTTGATGTGATCACATCTCTGTCTGATCTTGGCAGACAACCTGGGATTCGCTTCTCGCTTTCATGTGGCTGAAGCCGCTGGTGGTTCCCAGCCCTGGCTCCCGGAGAGGATTTTCCTTTCCAGCCACGCCAAGGGCACCTCATTCCTGCAGCAACGTGGGTTTGGTGTTTTCTTTTTCCACCTTTTTGACCTTTTTCCAGCCCGCGTTCGTCTCGGCCGGGATCCCTGCAGACACGGAGATGCTGAGATGCTCTTCGACCTTCTCTTCTCTTTCTTTCTTTGTGTGGATTATCTGCAACTTCTAAATTGCCTTAAAGAGCCCAGTTTTAGCTGCTAGATCAACGCTCCCAGCGCTGATGGGAGCAGAGTGGCGCCTGGTGGCCACCTCACGAATAAGTGACTGGCCCCAAGCCCTGGCCAAGCTCCCTGCGCCGAGGTGGCCCAGGTTTGGTGGCCGCTGGCCCCGCTTTGGTGGCTGGCTGGGTGGGGGGGAGTTCACTGTTTCAGGGTGCTAATCTGAATTCGGACGGGGGTCGCTTACCCAGCATTATCCTCATCTCTCTTAGGGTTTGTTTTTTATTTTTTTAGCCAAACTGCACCTTAATTGAGTTGAAAACATTTTTTTTCTTTGTTTGTTTTTTCCTCTTTTCCTTTCGAATCTTTAACGAGATGTTTTAAAGGAAGGGGAAGTGTTGCTGCCTGCCCAGTCCGGGTGGCCCCATCTGCTGAGAAACCCAGGGTGGTTTTAAGTGTGTCTGGGGACTTTTGTTTTCTTTTTTTTTAGGAGGTATTTCCCTTTTTTCTTTTGAGACGGACACAGAAACGAGCCTTCCCCCTCTGCCCCACAGACCCTGCGCAAAGCCCTGGGCTCCCTGGCCCCGAGCTGGGCTCTCTCGGCTCTTCCCAGCCCTCCCGCAGCGCGTTTCAGCCGCTCTCATCGCCTCGTTCATCCCCTTCCTCATCCTCGCTGGCGACGTCTTTCTCTTCTCCATCTCCTGCAGCTTGTCCCAGGATGGGGGAAGCTCCTTGCAACCCAGTGAGGTTTCTCTTGGCTTTTTTTTTTTTATTAAATCCTCCTCAAATTGCCTCCTTGCCCCAGCCACGGCCAGAGTGTGGAGGGAAGGGGGGTCCCCGCTGCCTGCATCTCGCGGTACGTGGATAAAGAGATGCTGGGGTACCCGGGGCTGCTCCATCACCTTCGTCCACCCTGTCCCATGGACCGGGGGTGCCTTTTCAGTGCCGCCTGGCTGGGTCCCCCCCGGGCTTTGCAGAATTGGGGGGTGCCGCCGCTTCCCCGGGGGGTGCAAAGCTCCTTGGTGGGGACGGAAGACGGGAGGGACGCTCATGGCTTTGATCACCCTCCTCTTTTCCCCTCCGCCTCCTTGTCCTTTGATTGTCCCTCTTCCTCACCCTGCCCGCTCTCCTCCCGGACTGTCGCTGCGTCGCTCTCTCTCCCCACGGCTTTTTGGGGTTCACCCGTCTTGTAGGGTCCCCTTCACCATCCCTCGAGCTGGCTTTCACGCCAGGGGGATGGCATCTGTGGGAAGGGAGCAAGAGCATCTCCTCCCTTCCCCGGGAGGGGACCCGCACGCTTGGGGGTCACGGTCCCCCCCTTGCCCATCTGCGGGAGGGTCGAACCTCGGCCTAAGGGCTCCGTCTCTCTATAAGCCATGGCGTGGCGGGCGGGGGGGGGAGCCCGGGGATGGCGGTGGCAGCGTAGGGCCGGGAGGGAGAGGTTTATTTTGTATATGAATGATTTTTAATGAATGCAATATTAATCCTTGCAGATGAGCAATAAATCATTGAAGTCTAATTAAACTATTAGGAAAAACGAAGCGCTTTTGCTTGTGGGAGGTTTTATTCGGAAGAGCAAGCGAATGCAAGACCTTGGGGAGCCCGAGGTGTGTCCAAGGCCAGAGCCTGGGCTGGGGTCTGCCTTTGGCCACCTGGAGATGGGCTTTGGGCCCCACCAGAGCCCCTGAGCATCTCCAGGGCCCCTCATTTGGGGTCTGAGCCCCCCCTGAGCCCCTCTGGGCCATTTCACTTGGGGTTTAAACCCCATCAGGTGCCTCTGTCAGGGTCCGGCTCCCCTCTGAGCCCTGTCAGACCCCATCTCTTTGGGGTCTGAGCCCCCTGTAGCCTTTCTGGGCCCTTTCACATGAGGATTAAACCCCGTCAGGTCCCTCTGGCTCCCCCCTCAGGCCCCATCTCTTTGGGGTCTGAGCCCCTCCAAGCCCCTTGATTTGACCATGCACTTGTTTTAGGCCCCTCATTTTGGGGTCTGGCTCCCTCCAGCCCTGCCCCTTCCTGCCACTCCCAACATGGCGGCCTCAAGCGTCCGGGCCGCGCCTTCCGCGGGCCAAGGGGAGGGCGGAAGTGCCACTCTCAGCATGGCGGAGACCAGGGCCGCGCCGCACCTAAGATGGCGGCGCGGGGGCGGAGCTCACGGCCCGGCCGGGTGCCGCACCGGCCGTGGCCGCCG
>VZZY01024989.1:16757-27146 GCA_013400335.1 Eurystomus gularis | reverse complement strand
GCTGGGCCGCGTCGTCCTCTCCGCCGTGCGCCCGGGGCCTGCCCGGGCGCTGCCGGTTCCTGTGGGCTCCGCCGGCCCTTTCAGGCCTGACCCGCGCGGTGCTTCTCGCCCTGCGTGGGCTCCGCTTTAACCCGGGCCTGTCTTGGACCGGCCGGTGCTTCGGTACCGGTTGCCGTGGGGCAGCTCCTGCCGCCCCAAAGCCTTGCCCTGGAGCGCCAGCACCGGGGCTGTGCGAGCCGAGAGGCCTCTCTCTGCCAGGCCTCTTTGGTAGCGGTCTGCCCAGAGCCCGCCTGGGTCGGTACCGGGCTCGGGTCGGTGCCCGTTTCCCGATCACCCATGTCCTCCCCAGGTCTGGGGCGGTTTGACCTGTCTAGGGCATGGGGGTGGCTCGGTTCTGGGCCCCCAGATGGAGCCGGCACCGGTCACGCCCCTTCCAGGGCTGCTCTGGGCTCTCGCCGCCCCGGCCGGGTCAGTACCGGCCCGGTGTGGCTTGGCCGGGGTGCGGTGAGGGCCGGGTTGTGTCCCGGAACATCACGTCGGTCCTGCCGTGGTGCTCGGTCCAGGGGTGGCTCTGGTGAGAGGTGACCGACCCCTCCGAGGAGACGCCAGGGTCCTGGGGGAGACTCCTGAGCTGTGAGGGGGGATCAGGAGGGTTGTGTGAGTCTGGGTGGAGCTGATTTATCCCACAGTTGTTCCTCAAATCCTGTTGCGTTCTTGGGATGGTTCCAGAGCCATCCACTTCCACGGGTGAGGAGCGATAGGAGAGGGCTGTGAGGAGATCTGTCTGAGCCTGGGGCACCAGGGAATGGCTCCTGGCCCCCCCAGACCCAGCACCCTTCAAGCAGCTGAGGGGTTGGATCAGCCCCTCACTCAGGAGTGGGTGCCCTGACTTTTTTTGCTGTGGGTCCCCGTTGATGGCTTTATTAAAAGGAGCAGATGTTTTGTGCTCTGAGGTTTCTGGATGTTTTTCCAGCTTCACCAAAGCTGTTTGGAGTTGTTTCATTCTCTTTGCATCCACTGACATCCGTCCGATCAGCACTGGGGGAACAGCTCAAATTTTCACGCATCTCTGCCAAATGGACGAGCTCTGGGAGCTCCCTGGTCCCACATAATCCACTCCATGCCCTGAGATGAAACACGCCCTGTCTCCTGCTTTATTTTTTTGGCCTTCTGGGGCTCCCGGAGCGTTTTAGAGGTGGTGCAGTGGCAGGGGCTGCCCACCAGTGAAGCTCAGCCTGGCTCAATGCAGCGGAGCTGGGATGGAGACGCAGGAGGTGGGTAGGAGTTGCCTTGGTAACATTTACTGCTGCTGCGGAGATGTTTTTGGTCTCATAAACAGCAGGTACAATCCTGGATTTACAGGAGGATGAGGTGAATTGTGAATGTCTTGGGAGTTTTGGTTTTTCCAGAGAAACGCTGTAATTTAACTGAATCCTTCCTCTGCTTTCAGGGCTATTCGGAGTCCCCAGACCTGGAGTTTGAGTATGCAGATACCGACAAATGGGCAGCAGAGCTCTCTGGTAAGGGCCGCATCCTGGCGGATCAATTAATCAGCCCTGATTTTCTTTCCTAGCAGTGACTAAAGGAGCTCTGTCAACTCCGGTATCGCTCTGTTATTGTCTTTACACACCTTGTTTGTGTTAAAAGGGAAGAGATACCATGTAATTAATTTTTTTAGCCTTATGCTGGCTGTGTTTTTTGCATTTCCCTTATCTTGGCTAAAACGTGGCCAGGTTGCAGCATTCTTCGACGGCTCACTGCAGATTGTTGGAGCTTTTTCTCTCTGCTCTTTTCGGCAGAGCTGTACAGCTACACGGAAGGGCCCGAGTTCCTGCTCAACCGCAAGTGCTTCGAGGAGGACTTCAGGATCCATGGTAAGACTTTTCTCTTGGTCCCCTTGCCCCTCTGGGGAGGGACAGAGATCTCCCAAAGGAAATGCGGGGACTGGTGCGTTAATTCTGCTTTGGAAAGCTCGAGCCGTGCGCTCGTTTGGACTGGAGGCCTCGTTAGCATGCGTGGGCTGGCCCCGGAGCGCAGCGTTTGCTGCTGTTGACGGCCGAGGTGGTTTGTTGGTGCCAGGATGGCTGTGCTGGAACATACTGGCGGCAGCAAGAGCATCCAGCTCATTTTCCACGAGCTGCCAGCGCTGGTTTGGATGGATATGATTCATCCAGTCATCTGATGGAAGGCAGGAGATGCTCCCTCTGGGCTGGTCATGGCGTTCCTCCCAGGAGCAAGGCGTTCCTCCCAGGAGCACAGTGTTCCCTGTTTTCCATCACACTGAGTCCTTTTGAGCTTTTTCCAGCGCTGTTTGCATCCCGGGCAAGCCGAGGTGTCCCGTGCCCTCAGCCAGTCTGCTTTGGCTTTTCAGTGCGGGACAAGAAGTGGACCGAGCTGGACAAGAACCAGCACCGCACACACGCCATGCGGCTTCTCGACGGGCTGGAGGTCACCGCGCGGGAGAAGAGGCTGAGGGTTGCCCGAGCCATCCTTTATGTTGCCCAAGGTGACTCCAGGCCTCTGCCCTCCTTAGTTTCTCCGTTGCTAAATCTGGGTAACAAGTCATAGAATCACAGAGTGGTTTGAGTGGGAAGGGACCTTAAAGCTCATCTGGTCCAACCCCCTGCAGGGAGCAGGGACATCTGCAACCAGAGCAGGTTGCTCAGAGCCCCGGCCAACCTCACCTGCAATGGTGCCAGGGATGGGGCAGCGACCACCTCTCTGGGCAACCTGGGACAGGGGCTCAGCACCCTCAGCACCAAACATTTATTCCTTCTCTCTAGTCTAAATCTCCTTCTTTTACCTTCAAACCATCCCCCCTTGTCCTGTCCCAACAGGCCCTGCTCCAAAGTCTGTCCCCATCTTCCTGACAGGCCCCTTCAAGCACTGCAAGGCCACCAGAAGGTCTCCCTGGAGCCTTCTCTTCTCCAGGCTGACCAAGCCCAACTCTCCCAGCCTGGCCTCCCAGCAGAGGGTTTCCAGCCCTCTGGAGGATTAGAAGCTATCAATTTAAAATTTTAAAAATAATTTTCTTTCCTTGCATTCTGGGATTTCACCTGGGATGTCTGGAACAAAGCTCTCGTGGGAGCTGGACAGGTGATAGGATTTTGGTCCAAAATTTGACAGACTCCCCATCCTATCCTGGCTCTGGCAGACCTGGGCTGTCTTGCCCACTTCAGGGCAGTTCCATCCTCTGTATCTGACTTTTTGCCTTAAAATTAAGGCTGTATTTTTCATTCCCTCTGTAAAATGCTCTGTCAGGGTGGGAGGGCCTTGGGATCTCTGCGGAGATGGGATCCAGCCGGGGTATCGTTGCAGGCACGTTCGGGGAGTGTGGCTCCGAGGCCGAGGTGCAGGCTTGGATGAGGTACAACATCTTCCTCTTGCTGGAAGTGGGGACCTTCAATGCTTTGGTGGAGCTGCTGAACATGGAGATTGAGTGAGTACAGGGGGAAGACACTGCAGAAATGGCTCTGGAGTTCCTTGGCAGGAGTTTTTGCTGTTTGTAGCATTCCCATTTCTGATCTGTCTATCCATAATCTGATTCCTGCAGCCACCAGAATGCTCTTGTTGTTCTGGGTGGGGATGCAATGTGGGATTGTACCTGATAAATACAGAAATCCACTGTGAGCTGTGCGCTAGGCAGCAAATAGAGATGGGTCTGTTCCTCCTCACAGAATCCCAGCATGGGGGGGTTGGAAGGGACCTCTGGAGATCATCTGAGCCAACCCCCTGCTCCAGCAGCTCACCCAGAGCAGGGGGCCCAGGATCGTGTCCAGGCACCTTTGGAATCTCTCCAGAGAAGGAGACTCCACAACCTCTCTGGGCAGCCTGGGCCAGGCTCCCACACCCTCACACCAAACAAGTTTCTTCTGCTCAGATGGAACCTCCTGGGTTCCAGTTGGTGCCTGTTGCCCCTTGTCCTGTCGCTGGGCACCACTGACAAGAGTCTGGCCCCATCCTCTTGCCCCTCAACCTTTAGATAATGATCAGCATAAATATCTTCTGCCTTGATTGCTCGTTGTAGCAATATCTGTTCCAGGGTTTGTCTCTGGCATGTGGGCTGCCTGTGGCAGAGTTAAAATGTCCCCAGAGGCCCCTCTGAGGCTGTTGTCCCCCCACAGTAACAGCGCGGCTTGCAGCAGTGCCGTGAGGAAGCCGGCCATCTCCCTGGCTGACAGCACGGACCTGAGGTACGGGGCAGGGCTTGGCAGGAGCGGATGCTCTGGGGGTGAGAGTGGGATCTGGCATTTACTGGTTTCTTTGGTGGGCTGAGACAGACCAGCAGGCACTGGAGGGTGTCCCAGGAGTGTCCCAGCATCTGCCCTTGCTCCGTGAGCATTGTCAGGTGCATTTAGAATCATAGAATCGTTTCCAAACGTTTTGGTTGGAAGAGACCTTTAAGCTCATCAAGTCCAACCATTAACCCAGCACTGCCAGGGCACCACTAACCCATGTCCCTCAGCACCACATCTCCACGGCTTGGAAACCCCTCCAGGGATGGGGACTCTACCACTGCCCTGCCCAACCTGGCACAGCCCCTGACAACCCTTTTCATGAAGAAATTCTTCCTCATGTCCAAACTCAGCCTCCCCTGGTGCAACTTGAGGCTGGTTCCTCTTGTCCTGTCACTTGTTCCTTGGGAGAAGAGCCCAACCCCACTTGGCTCCAATCTCTTTTCAGGGAGTAGTTGAGAGCCAGAAGGTCTCCCCTGAGGCTCCTTTTCTCCAGGCTCAACACCCCCAGGTCCCTCAGCTGTTCCTCACTACACTTGTGCTCTAGACCCTTTCCCAGCTTCATTGCCCTTCTCTGGCCATGCTCCAGCCCCTCAAGGTCCTTCTGGGAGTGAGGAGCCCAAAACTGACTCCAGGATCGGAGGTTGGGCCTCCCCAGTGCCCAGTCCCGGGGGATGATCCCTGCCCTTGTCCTGCTGGCCCTGCTGGTGGTAATCCAAGCCAGGATGCTGGTGGTCTTCTTGACCATTTGGGTCTGCTCAGACAGTAAATGTCTCCTGTGCTCAGCCTGCACAGCAGATGTCTGGCAGGTCAGGGACACAAAAGTTGTATCATAAACCAATTTTTTTTTCCTGCTTTGACTTGCAAAGACCTTTTTTTCCTAGTGCCTGAGCACTGATCTCCTGATGCATGAAAACCAGCCATGGTCTGGGCTGCTCTAAGCTCTGGTGAGTCACTCAACCTTCTGCTTTTTTGCAGGGTGCTGCTGAACATCATGTACCTGATCGTGGAGACGGTTCGGCAGGAGGCCGAGGGGGACAAGCCTGAGTGGAAGAGCATGAGACAGACCTTCCGAGCAGAGCTGGGTGAGGACCAGGTGCTTGGGAGTTGATGGGATGGAGGTTTCCAGGGATGAAGAGTGGGAGAGTGAGATGGGGTTTGGCCCTAGGCCTCAGTTAACAGGGACTGCGGCCACTGGGTTTGTTTCTGCTCAGCTGAACCTTGCTGGTAGGGCAAGGGGATGAGCAGAGGACACCAGCCAGGATTTTCTGCTGTCTGGATGCTCTCTCCCTGGGGAAAAAAATGGAATATTGGGGGCTGTCATTTCCTCTGAACATAGAGGTAAGAAATTATGGAGGCTGCAAGGCCTTGTAAAGGAAGGGAGGATCTGTCTGGGGTGAGATGAGGATCTTGGAGATGGGGGAAGCGAGACTGCAGAGGCTGTGGGAGCGTGCAGGGGCTGGTGGTGCTAGCAGTTGGGGTGAGGACAAGGGTGAGAAGTGCCTGCCTGTCACTGCCCTGCGGTTCCAGGAGCCCCGCTGTACAACAACGAGCCCTTCTCCGTCATGCTCTTTGGGATGGTGACCAAATTCTGCAGTGGCCACGCTCCACACTTCCCCATGAAGAAGGTGCTGCTCTTGCTCTGGAAGACTGTACTGGTGAGGAGGGGCCCTGGGGTGTGCCAACACACGTCTTGTGGTTTGATATTCAGCAGAGGAAGGAAGTTCTGCCCTTGGAGCTGGCTGTTATTGCTCCATTCTCTTTTCTGGTGTTCAGTTGAGTAGCTTACACCCTGTTGTAGAATCATAGGGTAGTTTTGGTTGGAAATGACTTTAAAGATCACCGAGTTCAGCCATTAACCCAGCACTGCCAGGGCACCACTAACCCATGGCCCTCAGCCCCACATCTCCACGGCTTGGAAACCCCTCCAGGGATGGGGACTCCACCACTGCCCTGCCCAGCCTGGCACAGCCCTTCACAGCCCTTCCATGAACACATTTCTCCTCATGTCCAACCTCAACCTGCCCTGGTGCAACTTGAGGCTGGTTCCTCTTGTCCTGTCCTTTGTTCCTGACCCCACCTGGCTCTGGTCCCCTCTTAGGGAGTTGTTGAAAGCGAGACGATCTCCCCTGAGGCTCCTTTTCTCCAGGCTCAACACCCCCAGGTCCCTCAGCTGCTCCTCACCACACTTGTGCTCTAGACCCTTCCCCAGCTTTGTTGGCCTCCTCTGGACACGCTTCAGTGTCCTTCTTGGAGTGAGGGAAAACCCCCCAGGCTTCACCCGGTAGGGGTGCATTGGATATTAGTGTCTACAGCTGGGTACCAAGGACGGACCCTAAGCAAGGTCCCCAGCGGGGGTCTGCATGAAAGAAAATGTCCAGACTCCTGAGCTGTTACTACCTGAACATCCTCCTGTCCCTTCTGCCTTTCACAATGCCAGGCAGAGCATGGGGACAGACAGTTCTTGTTTTACACCCTGGGGAAGGGTTTGGGACTCCTGAAGAGCAGGTTTGGGGAGGGCAGGTGTAGAAGCCCCTGGTGCTGTGCTCTGTGGTGTCCCCCATGCTCAGGGTGCTGTGGTCTCTCTTGCAGTGCACCCTGGGGGGGTTTGAGGAGCTCCAGAGCATGAAGGCAGAGAAGCGGGAGATCCTGGGCCTGCCGCCGCTCCCGGAGGACAGCATTAAAGTGATCCGCAACATGCGAGCGGCCTCCCCGCCCGCCTCCGCCTCCGACCTCATCGAGCAGCAGCAGAAGCGAGGCCGGCGGGAGCACAAGGTGAGGCCGTCGCAGGGGCTGGTGACATCAGTGAGGGGACAGGCAGGGTCTGGACATTGACCTTGGAGCAGCTTGTCCATGGGCTGTTCACCTGCCTGCTTTTCTCTCTCCAGGCGCTCATCAAGCAGGATAACCTTGATGCCTTCAATGAGCGGGACCCTTACAAAGCCGATGACTCCCGTGAGGAAGAGGAGGAAAACGATGACGACAACAGCCTGGAGGGAGAGACCTTCCCCCTGGAACGGGATGAAGTGATGCCTCCACCTATCCAGCATCCCCCCAGCGACCGCATCACCTGCCCCAAGGGGCTGCCCTGGGCCCCCAAGGTCCGGTGAGTCCGTGGGGCTGGAGCCAGCTGAGGGAAAGGGAGGCTGTTAAATATTGAGAACTTCAGCAGGGACGCAGGGAAGGTGTTGGGGATGGGGTGGTCGATCTGCTGGTTGCTTTAGTGGCTGTTCTCGTGGTGGAGTGGGCTCAGCACCGTCCCCTTTATCTCACCACGAGGCTTTTCCTGCTGGCCTGTGCCTGGGGCTCTAGTGTTCCCGGGAAAATGTGACTCTTCCCCTTGTCCCTTTGCTGCAGAGAAAAGGACATTGAGATGTTCCTGGAGTCCAGCCGCAGCAAGTTCATCGGCTACACGCTGGGCAGGTGGGTTCCTGCAGAGCCAGGCCTGGGGGGTTGCTGTAGAGGCTGCTGCTGTGGCAGCTGCCATTGCCCTCTGCTCGACAGGAGAAGTCCTGAGCTCGCTGGCTCCTGGGGCTGGTGGTCTCTGACTTGCCCATGGTGGCTCAGCTTTGCTCCAACATGGCTCTTTCCCTTCTCTCTAGTGACACCAACACCGTGGTGGGTTTGCCCAGGCCCATCCATGAGAGCATCCGAACTCTGAAGCAGGTGAGTACCTGGACGAATTCCTCCAGCAGCTGCCCTTGTGTGGGTCCTCCTGCACCAGCCATGGGTCAGGGCTACCAGTGCCTTTTCCTGACCCCTCTCCCACTTGCTCAGCCTGTGACAAGGAGAGGCCTCAAGTTTCCATCCTGTTTCCCACCCCTTTCCTCACTGGCTTCATCCCTTTCTTACCGGGGTTGTCCCAGAGGTGAGGGCAGCAGCCACCACCCTCCCATCAGTCACCCACCGGGACAGGAGGAACAGAGGTCCCTGGAGGGACTTGCGAGGATGGTGGGACCAGGCTGGGGCTGGTGGCATCAATGAGGGTTCCGTGGTCTGAACCTCTGCTCTCTTTGCGTGCAGCACAAGTACACGTCGATCGCGGAGGTTCAAGTGCACATGGAGGACGAGTACCTGCGCTCCCCGTTCTCTGGAGTGAGTGTGGGCATGAGGATCGGGTGAAGATCCTGGGCTGGGAGCTAAGGGCACTTGGTCCCACCAGGTCTTTTGGCAGGGCTGCGGGGGTTGCTCCCCTGGGGAGGGAGAAATCACTTGGTTTTTCTGGGGCGAAGGGTGGGGTGAGCGGGGGGGCTTCAGGCAGGAGCCGGGAGCATCCTGCCCTTGGGGTTGGAGAGCCTGGAGCTGAGCTGGGCCCCTGTCACTGCTGGCACCTCCTGGTATCAGCTTTTCTCGTCTCTCCTGGCACCAGGGGGAAGAAGAAGTGGAGCAAGTTCCTGCTGAGATCCTGTACCAGGGCCTCCTGCCCAGCCTGCCGCAGTACATGGTGAGCTGGGGAGCACTGGGGGTCCCCTGGGCTCAGTGGGGGGGCCTCCCTCCACTGCTCCGACCCTTTCCAGTCGTGTCCACCAGGTTTCATCCCTCCCTTCTCCCATATGGAGACAGGACAAGGGGTGATGGGTTTAGACTAAAAGAGGGAGATTGAGACTAGAGAGAAGGAAGGAATGTTTGATGCTGAGGGTGGTGGGAGCCTGTCCCAGGTTGCCCAGAGAGGTGGTCGCTGCCCCATCCCTGGCACCATTGCAGGGGAGGTTGGCCGGGGCTCTGAGCAACCTGCTCTAGCTGCAGATGTCCCTGCTCCCTGCAGAGGGGTTGGACCAGATGAGCTTGAAAGGTCCCTTCCCACCCAAACCAGTCTGTTACTCCCTCCTGCAGTGGGGAGGGGGGCCTGTGGCTAGTCCCCCCCATTCCCACCTCTTTTTCCCTCTCTCCCTTCTCCCTAGATTGCTCTGCTGAAGATCCTCCTCGCCGCAGCCCCCACCTCCAAAGCCAAGACAGATTCTATCAACATCCTGGCAGATGTCTTGCCAGAGGAGATGCCGTAAGTGACTGTGGAGGGCGAGCAGAGGTGCTGGGTGGTGGTGGGAAGGGAAAGGGGGACCAGAGGGAGCCAGGCAGGGTGACATGGTTTGGCCTGAGGCCTCCTGGGTGATCTTGACCATTGTCTGCTCAGTGGTGGGCCAGGAATTGGGCGTTGCTGCAGGTGGCTGCTGAGAGCCCAGGGGGTGGCAGGACTGTCCACAATGACCTCCGGGGTGTGGGCAGTGCCCCAGCCCACGGATCCCTCCATGTCTCACAGGACCACGGTGCTGCAGAGCATGAAGCTGGGGGTGGATGTCAATCGGCACAAGGAGATCATTGTCAAAGCCATTTCTGCTGTGCTGCTGCTCTTGCTCAAGCACTTCAAGCTCAACCACATCTACCAGGTGAGGCTGGCCAGGGTCCAGCACCCTGCACAGGGCTTTGGGAATTGGCAGGACTCATGGTGGGTCCTGTTCACCTGCTTTTCTCCTCAGTTTGAGTACATGGCCCAACATCTGGTCTTTGCCAACTGCATCCCGCTCATCCTGAAGTTCTTCAACCAGAACATCATGTCCTACATCACTGCCAAGAACAGGTAGTGGGGAGGGGGCTGCCCACACACATCCCTGGGTGTAGGGAGGGGGTCTCTGCTTGCTTTGCCCCCTCCACAATCCCTCCCTGGCTGCTCTTCGGTGGGTGGGAAGTGTGGGGCTCCCAGATAGGATCTGGGGGCACAGCACGACACCTCCTCTCCTTCCTGCAGCATTTCTGTCCTGGACTATCCCTACTGCGTGGTGCACGAGCTGCCGGAGCTGACTGCAGAGAGCCTGGTGAGTCCTGCTGGCCACACTGGTGCTGACACAAGCCTGGATGCTGGTGGCCACCTTGGCCACCTGGGCACACGCTGGCTCATCTTCAGCTGGCTGCTGACCAGCACCCCCAGGTCCTTTCCCTCGGGCACTTTCCAGCCACTCTTCCCCAGCCTGGAGCATTGCAGGGGGTTGTTGTGACCCAAGTCCAGGACCCGGCCCTTGGCCTTGTTGAACCTCATCCCTTTGGCCTCGGCCCTGTTGTGCTGGTTCAGCCATCGTCATTTTACGCTGCCATCAGTTGCCTGATCAGACAGGCCAGCGCTGAACTCAGCAACAGCCCCTCACAAGTCTTCTTTCAGACA
>VZZY01024987.1:1326-25793 GCA_013400335.1 Eurystomus gularis | reverse complement strand
GTTTATCAGGGCTCTGCACTTGTGCAGCAGTGAAGCTCCAAAACATTGGGGGTGACCACTGACCTAGGCACTTGCCCATGCTCTCCCACACACCTTGCCACTCATAACTATCCAGCCTCAGGGCAGGTCTCTGAGTGATATTATTGCATAAGAACTGTATAACCTTAAACAGGATTTGGTAGACATTCAGAAAACATAGCACTGAGAGCATGCTGACCTGGACATCCCAAGGATAGCCAAACCTCTCAAAAACTGAGAAATCTCCTCCCCTGTTTCACCATAGATGGGGTAAGGCCTCTAACAAATTCCTGGACCACATACATGTACCAGTTCACCTTCACAACCAGTGCTACAATCATATCATAAGTAGTCAGTATGCAGTAAAACAAAATAAGACACTTGACCCATTTCCCAGAGGTGATAAACACCATCAGTGGGAACACATAGAAGGCAGAAGGGTTAATACAGAACCACCATGGAAACAAATTGGCCAGCATTGTGAACATACGGTATTCAAACAATATACAGATATATACACATAAACAAAAAACTGCATCTAACAGAAATCGTTTTAACACTCTCTGGTCAGATTTTTGTCCTTATCTCAAACCTTCAGGCCCCAGCTGGGCACCAAAAAGCTGTGGTGGTGAAGTCGACTCCTGGAAACTGGAGTGCCTGTGCCCCAGGTCATGGGGCATGACGTCAGCATGGTATCCAATATAGCCCAGCGTGTGGCTTTGCTTGGCTCATTCCTGTTAGGCCGGCTCCACTTGGTTCAGCTCCCTCCCAGCACCTGGTGAAAATTAACCCTATCCTAGCTGAACCAGGACACCTGTGTATGACAGTTTGGGATGCCAGTAATGAGATCCAATCACACCCCTAAGGGCTTGTTCTCTATGTTTTCACACATGCTCCTGTTCACACTGCAGTCATTGCCACCTTGATGCCGCTGGCAAGAATCTCAACTTTGGGAACAGCCTCTGTCTTTCTCAGCTCTGCATCTCTCATGGGCTGTGCTGGCAGGTATTCGCTTGATCTGGCTTTCTAATACTCTGCTCTGTAGCAGTCCCAGTGGGCAGGACTCTGCTCCCCTCTGCAGTAGCCATGCATGGCACAGCTGAAGCACTACTGCACCAGCACAGTGGCTGAAGACAGCATATACTCTTCCCCTACCAGTCCCACCCCAGCAAGATCCTGCATGCTCAGCTGCTGGAGCCTCTCATTGCCCTGCACCCCAGATTCTACTGGGACAGGAATCCCTAACTCCTCCATCCCAGGCTGAGGAGCCTTTCCCAGTGCTCTCCTGCTCTCGTGGGGAGTGCAGAGCTGCCCAAGCGTTGTAAATCCCCTTTTCCCTGATAGAGAATTCAAGACAAGGGAGAAAGCTCACAGCCAATCCTTATTAGAAGACCTTTTATTCATTAAGCTGTCACTACTAAGGGAATCAAGCTCTTACCATGCACAGTGGATAACAAGCCCTGCACCCTTCTGTCAACCACACGATGGCAGAAGAACCAAAGATCATTGCAAAGCACTTTAAAAATACCTGCTGCAAGCAGGGAAGGCACCTTCCTCTGTATCTGCTGCTGAAAAGGGTATCACCTCCTACATGGCTAACTCAGACTCCACCAGGAACGCAGCCCAGTCAAGAGAGAGCAGGCAGGGGAGGCTGTGGTGCCTGTGGCTTCTCCACAGGGAGGTCACAGCTTCATTCCGCTGTGCAGGAGGTCTCACATCACGCCATCACATAGCTCAAACACCATGTAAGACCCTTATTAGCCTCCATGCAGTCCAGTGCCCACAAGGGCATGAAAAAACAACTCAAACATTTCAAAATACAAGGTAGCTGTAAATTCAGTGGCACAAGGCCCTGAGCCACCTGCCAGAACTTAGACCTGCTTTGTGCAGGCTGTTGGATAAGTGACTTCCAGAGGTCCCTTCCAACATGAATTACTCCATGGACCAACTCATTTCAGGTCAGCCTCTGCAGGCAGTTCTGTTCCAGCATCTCTGCACACTCTTCATTTTGGCAATGGGGCCTCAAACAAGCTGCTTTTGAGCTGGAGCAGTTGTAAGGGTCTTGGAGTAATCTTCTCACTATACAAGAACTATAAACACCACTGCTCATAGTTTGCAATAAAAGAGCTTTTCCCCTCAATCAGCTTACTGCCTATGTAAGACTTCTTACTTCACAGGTAAGAGATTTCAGAAAGCACTAAACCAGGTTCAGGCGATGTCTTTCAAAGATAAAAATTTCACATTAGAGCTGTAGGTGCTCAGAGTAAGCCTTACTTCCAGCTATTATGACATGAAAAATAAGTCCATACTGCCCAATATCTAGTGATAGAAATCCAAAGACATCTAAGTGAATACAACTCCACTGACTTCCTGTGCCAAAAACCATCATGAAACCAAAAACCAGTGCCTTACCATGTTTTTGCTCGTTCTCATGTTATTCCAAAGACAAGATCTTCTTTGGGCAGCCTGTCACCAGCCACATGGCACAGAAGAAGCATAAACATATGTCTCCAGGACTGGAGGTGGAGCTGCTCCTCTTTCCTGCTGCGCTACAGCCATTTCACCTGAGGAACAGAAGTACTGTATGTGTGAGGAACTGTTGCTTGTCACAAAACCCTGCATCACTGCCAGCAGTCCAAAACCAGTTAGTTGCAGTACACAGACACTATTTTGGAAAAGGATCTGTTGGACATTCTTTAGTTCAGAAAAGTGCCTGTCAATTAAGGTACCCCTTGACTTAGTTCTCATTCAGGGTTCTGTTAGCACTCTGGGCAGAATCATGGCAAAAGCATGCAATGGGACATGCAGGTTTTTGTTGCTTGTGCGACTTTGGGATGCCTGGTCAGGGGAAGCTGTTTTTTAAGGTGAGCTGATTTAGACAGATGATTCCCTCTAAAAACTGAAGGAGTTAATTCAGCTACTAGCAAATCAAAACTCAAACTCTACAAGTTCTTTCAGAATCTAGGAAATTCCATCTCCGTTTATCTTTCTTCCTCTTTTGCAGCTAGATCCTTGCTGAGACAGAGGTTTTGCTGCCTTGCCAGGGCATTGTGTCAGCTCTAGAAGTAAGAGAGGGTGACAACTGCCTCTGTCTCACAGGTGAAAATAATTGTTTTGGCTAGCCCAAACACTCCCTTGCGTGGTTGTACGCTTACATTTTTACTGTGACTAAATATGTGGCAAATACTCTTTTAGCAAAAAAAAAAAAGAGTTAAAAAAGATTCTTTTAACTTACAGAATTCACATACCTTGTAAAGTTATAAGTAACAAAGCAGTTCCAAATGTTGGTATTTTCCTGGTTTTAGGCACTTACAGACCGATTCATTGCCCATCCAGAGGAAGTCCCTTGGCTGACCCACAATGGTACAACTCCATTCTGCTCAATAGTTGGTATACAAAAGCAAGATAGACAGAAAGTGACAGCAAAGGTTTGATCTAAGTGTAGCACTATGCCCCTATTTGAGGCAGAGATGAACACTGCTAACCAGCACTGGTTTCTGGTTTCCTCTGATGCAGCTGGGTTTTCATGCTGAGGATTGGTGCCAGCACAACTGCTAAGTAGTTTAAAAGTTACTCAAAGTATTTATATTACTGTTACCTGTACTTCTAAAGTTTCATGGAAAGCTTACATTCTAAGGAGAAAAATTTTAAATTTTTCTAAATGCAACATCAGACCAAAGACCCAAAGTCGTCTTATTCTCTGCAGGGATTTTCTTGGGCAATGGAACAAGTGACAGCTTCTTACCATGATGTGCGAATGGAACTGCTTGTTCTTCTCCTTCACAATTGTCAGAGATGAGTTCTACAAAAGAATGAAGAGGTATGAGCATTTATATTAAAACTATTATCATGTCGGCTTGGTCCCTACTAAGATTCAGTAGCATGTAGCAGCTATAAACTAGTATCTTTTAGCTTATCTGTTAGGTCATTTTCAGGCTGCAGCAAAGGCCAGCTGCTCTCCAAAGAATGGGGAATCAGGGCCTGAGGCGATAACCCAGCCAGCAGGGCAGGACCTCACCAGCCAGGACCCATCCCCAAGTGAGGGAACAGGGCAGGCTAGGGGGGCAATCAGGCTCAACTAAGGTCCTGGATCACCAGACAAGTCCATGGTGACAAGGCAGGTCCAAGGTCAAGTTTAGGAAGTCAACCCGCAGCTCAGGATCAGGTTCAGCAAAAACATCCAGCAACAGATGGGATACCACACTGGGATGGCCATGCAAGGCCATGGTGATAAGACAGAACCAATATCAGTCCAGGGCATGAATCCACAGAGCAGGGTCCAATGACAGCCAAGATATGTCACCAACTTTTCTGCAGAGCAGCTCAAGCAAATACTGAAAATCCAGGGATCAAATTAAAATGGGTTCCTGAGCCCATGGACAGGGTGTGGAAGGGAAGCCCCAGGTAGGCTGCTTAGGGCCATTAAGGCCTATTAGTGCCCTCAGGGACCTGACAGCCATTGATAAAATTGGTCTGCAAGACCATACCTGGCACAGAGGGTCCTGCCTTGCAGATAGACCATTTTTAACAGATTTTTTTTTTTTTGCCATTTACTGTTCAAACCAGATAATTAATACCCATAATTGGTGTAAATTAAGATTTTCTTCTGATTTATAGTGGCAATTAGCTGCTCTCTACCTGCTGAAATTATCCACTAAAGGCTTAGATTACAAAATACAAGAACTGCATCTTTGGTATTCATTTTACATCATGCAATGATGTAAACTGAAGTATTATAGACATCTGAAAGTGTGCTGCTCCTCAAAAAATAAAATATAATATAAAATAAAATTTTCTTTACATCTGAAAAATCAGAACAGAAGAGGAATCATGTGCAATGGATTCCTCCTCTTAGACAAAATGTAGTAAACTCACCAGTGCTTCTCCTCCTGTAGCACCCTGGATAACAGTGACAGCTAGGGACAGCATTATCTGAGCTCTAGCCTCGAGTTAGGCAGCTGAAAAAACCTAGAGGTGAGGTTAAATTAAGATACCACAGAGAGCTCCTGCCAGCCCCCAGAGCATCTTTGCTCAGAGCGACACCTCGGCGGGCGGCGCTCCCGCTCTCCAGATGGGAGCGAGCCGCTCCCGGGGGAGCCCCCGCTGCAGGCAGCAGCCCCCCACCCTTCAGTTAATCCTGCGGGAGCCACAAACCACGTCCAGCTCTCATCTGGGAGAAATAAAGCCAGGATTAGCCGTGGGCATTGGATACCTAGAGCCTTTTGAGAATGAAGTGAGAATGGTAACTTCAGGAATTGTGTATTCTGAAAAGTCTGGGCAAATGCAGCCAGGCAGATTGGCTGTGATGGGTCCTGTAAACTGAAACACCCTCTTCATTCTGCTGAAAAGAGAAAGACATGAACACACTGGAGAATAAATAAGAAATGAGGCTAAATATGAGATCATTGTGCTGACATTAGCAGTTATCACCCTAAATACCACGACAGACATTCAGCATCAGGAGTAGGTGATCTCTGATAACAAACTCTTATGCTGACTACCTCAGCTGTGGGCAGGAGTAATTTCTTTAGATGAACCACGTCACAGATAGCAACCAAAAAAATATAGGAGAAATGGGGGTTTGTTTGGTGAGGGACTGGCAATTCATATGTGAAACTTAGCAAGGGAAATCACATGCAATTTCGTATAAATACATCCAGCTGATTTTCTAGCACTTTCTAACTTTCATAGATGTTTGGCTTCTGAGGACTATGATGGGCAGCATTAGGGTCATGTAGTCTGACATCCTGCACATACAGGTTACAAAATTCTTCCCAGAAGTTGAATAAAGTATATCTTGGAGATGTATTCCAAACAATGTCGATGAGCTCACCCAAGCAAGACCTTTCAATGTACAACCCCCTTATTGGTGAGAAATGGCATCTTCACTGGAGGAAGCAAATTTCTGCTTCTAGCTGTTAATCTTCTAGGCCTTTTATAAACACAGCAGAGGTGAAATGGTGTGCGGGAAGGAGCAGGTGATCTTAACTCTACAACAGCTTCTGAGTGTGAATAAGACCATTTGTGCCACTGGCACATTTCATGTTCATCTGATGCTAGATTATTTGTGGGATCTCCCTATTACAAATTAAGAACAAGAAGTAACAAATTGTGCTGTCAGTGAGATGTGTATATGTTGAAGAAATCCCAGCGTAGAGTTGCTTACAAAAAAACAAGTGGCCTGCCTGTGGAGCCAGAAAATGGTACTGAAGCTGAAAACTCTCTGCATATGAAAACATTTAAATTAGCAACACTGGGCCAAATTTAGCACTGTGACAAGCAGCACAATCCTCCTAAAGTGGACGTGTTTATATCATCAGACCCAAAACTGGCCTTATCCACTCTTTATAATTTAAAATCTTAAGGAGACCAATAGGGCAGTGCCGAATATTTGTCCTTTTCATACATGCACTTTTCATTACGTAACTTTACATAAAGGACTTTTCACAGGAAGATGAGAGGATCAATCTGATAAAATATTGACTCTCCTAATTCATATTAGATTCTCAAGCATCATTCAACAGTTCTGCACTGACTAATGACCATCATAGCAAATGGATTTCCATCTTAATCCTTAGTTCTTCTCTGAATGGTATTAATACACATTGTTTATCACTAATGAGCTCTAGAATATTATGTTAACAGAAGCAATTAAGGCCCAGTGTAACTGTCTGCAGCACTGTGCTGGAGCTGAATATATGGCTAATGAATCACTTTCATAGCTCACTTTCAGTTTCTTTACTGCAAATTGTACTTCAGATGAGTTAAGCTCATCTTCGTGTCCAGGCTGTTGCCCTTATTTTTAACTTGTGTGCGTGCAAGAGGTTTCTTATAAGAAAGAGGTAAATAGGTCTTTTCATGAGCTAGCCTAGTTTTTTTTAATTTATTATTCATTGATAGCAGCTACCTTCAAAGAGAGGTGTCATATTTAGACTACCTTTTCCCACACCAGATATGGATTTAACTTCTCCTAAGGTGTTTAAGTTTGGGAGAACAAAGCTTGATTCAGAGCACTGTTTAGCCAGGACTGCCAGACCCTGACTTCTTGTGCAGATAACCATGAAAGAAACAGGCACATTAGGTTTTCTTTTGACTGGTTGAACACCTGCTCAAGCTAAAAGGGTGTCTCTAAAATCTTTGGTGACATGCTGTCTTCAGGAAAACTTTTGCATGTCATTTGTGGCCACAAAAATTTAAAAGCTAACATTGAGGTCAAGAAGGAAAGCAAAATATGATGCTACCCAGATAATTTTTGGTTTGCACTGTTGCCCTGTCCCAGCAAAGGTTGGGCTCCCATGTCTTTAATGAACTATATTAAACACTGAATCTTCAAGGTACTTTGGAGCTGACTCAGCTCTGAAAAAGAAACAAAAGCTGCTACTTGACAACAACGTTCCTAGAAGTGAAGTTGAGAATTGCTGTAAGCCTCCGATTTAATTACTTTGTCCTACACTTGAAGCTACAGAATTCTTACTATTGACAGCAGCAGGAACCTGTTGTAGATAAAGCTTGAAGGTAAAGCTTAAAGTCTTGAAAGAGCTGAGCTTTTCCATGTTCTGATATACTGAATAATCCACTCATCTAGTCTTGAAAGTCAGTGAAGAAAACTGTAAGTATCAGACAACATGATCATTTGATCTCATACTGCAAGAAATTGCCAACAAAAGCCAATGCCAGTTTGAATTTGCTTTTGTCATGGATTTTGGCAGGAGGCTCAGTATGTGCCTGAAGGTGCCCTGTCAGTCCAAACTGAGAAAGAGTTAACAGCCATGAAACTGTATCTGTTCATCCTCTCAGCTTCTCGCTTTGCTGCAGCAGACCTGGCATCCTACATCTGTGATTATTTCCTCAAAATAAACAGTTTTGCCACTAGGCTCACCTGGCTGGCTTGCACTGTGCCACACTGCTGTTTCTCTCAGCCCCAGATCTGGCTGGCGTTTTTAAAACATCCAGCTGAAATGAAAGTTGAAACAGCTCTTCAGCTAGCAAAGTGGAACACACTTAGCTGCTACCAGAGAATCAGAAAATTTTTACCTGTCTTCACCTGCAGATGTTATCATCACACCCACAAGCAGTCTCTGCACTTTGACATTTTTGGTCTCTGACTGGCTTAGTACTAAATTAGTCAGTTGTTCCTTTTTTATTTTTAAGGAATTGTCTATCTAAGGACCAAGATCAAAGCAGCAAGAGCATCATTTCACTGTGCTGACTTGAATTGCAGTGTCACTTTAACTTGCACTCATTGAAGCAAAAGTTTACCAAAAGCAAAGGAAATACATCAGGACTTGGCCTGCACTCGATTCAGAGCTTCAGGAATCATACTGCTATAGCAGCCGTGCTACTGAGCTCAGGGATATCCCCACCACCCAGAAAAGCCTGTGGGTGAGGAAGGGTGCAGCTTTGATATAATAGAGCTGTGTGTCACTGGGCAATGAGAAAGGGAGACTTGCTGGAACATTATAGAACAAAATTATCTGTAAGTAAAGAAGTCAAGCCTCTGCTGGTTTTTTTTTGTTTGTTTGCTTGCTTGTTTGTTTTTGAGATATACATATAAAGGGGAATTGAAATAAGCTTATTTCATGTGAAATTTAACTTTACTAAAGGCAAGGCTATTGAGTAACTTCTGGGCTTACAAGGCTTCTTGATTTATTCAGGAGTAGACTATGTGCTTCCACTCAAAAGAGATCAGGACAGAAGACCTGTGCTGTAAGTGTTGTGGAAAAAACCAAAACAGTAACAGCCAGTTATGCACCACTTGTAACAGCATGTGCATGGATGAGCTTCCTCCTCTCCACATCCAGTTTCTTTGTGCAGTTTCCTAACATATTAGGCTCCATGGCTATCCTCTGGATCCTCCAGTCTTGACTCAATAATGTAGAGCTAAAGGGGGAGAGTGAAACATTCACAATTCAGATATGGAAAGCAGCAGAATATGAAACAGTGCCACTTTTATCACTGCGTTAGCAGGATGTAGCACAGGGTGCAAGCCTTCTTCATTGTCTACAGTGCTGCTGCCACTGATTTGTTTTATGGTAGAAATGTCGTCCTGTGCAGAGCACTGTACCATCACAGAGACAAATCCCCATCTCCTCAAACTTACTGTTTCTATTAACAAGAAAAAGAGTGGATAGAAGAAAAACATTCACTCCATTTTACATAGAAGCAACTGAGACATCAAGTGACAAAGCAGTTTACTCATGGTCTGCAGAAAACCTGGGACATTATTACAGGCCAGATATTCACTGGCCAAAAGCACGGTGTCAAATGGGTATCAATTCCTTTTAGGGCCAGCAGCAGCACAACACTCCAGGACCATTCTTCCGTGCCTGGACAGCAGGGTACCTATGCTGCCCTTGTGCCAAATAGATGTAGATAATTCAGAACAGAGATGTCCTCAGGGCTTGTTTGCCCATTAAGATGGTTGGAAGAGAGTTTGAGCCCCTTTACAAATCATTACACTGGGCATGTCTGTATTTACTGATACCTTAGAAAGCGCTGCCATCCATTTGCAGCACCTATTTTTTCCAAGATGCCTGAAACCGATCATCAAATACCTCATGCCAGCCCTTGCCACTGGCAGGTGACCAGGTTCACCAAAGCCAGACAGAACATGCCAGTCTGAAGCAGAGACTCCCCCTTCAAAAAAGTTAAAAGCCCAAGAGACAGTGTGGCAGCCGCATCCCAGAGGCACCCTGCCCATCTGCCCGCAGCCACGCACCCGCCTCTGCCCTGCCCAGGTCCCTTTGTCCAGGGCCGGTTCTCAGGGGGGGCCGGGGGTGGCCATGGGTGCTATATTAGGCACCTGCGGCTCGCACAATGGGCTGTGGGTGCTCGGGGGAGAGACAGATTGATGTATTGTGTGCGGGGGAGGAGGGCTGTCACTTGAATCCATGTGAACCCAGGCTTTCGGGGCAAGGGAGATTGACAGCTTTTGTAGGTCCCAGCTCTCTTTCAAAGCTCTGCTTTATAGACAGTAGGTTAGGGGGCCCGGGCTTTCATTCCCATAATTCGAATAGGGCAATCATCAGCATTGAGAATTTCTTCTCTCTCTCCCTTTTTTTTTTTTTTTTTTTCACCCCCCTTGTTATGCATTAAATGATTTCAGTGGAGGAATGTGCAGCATTAATTAGAATTGGTTAGTAGATACCAAGGGGAAAAGTTTCTTCACAACAGCTATAGGAGGTGTCACTGCTACAAAGAGGGTTTTGTTTTCACTCTCCCCCGCATTATCAGGGCAATATGTAAGGTAGCAATTCTTTTCATTTAAATTAAGTGGAAAGCTACTAAATCTTGTTTTATTCTTCAAAAAGAAAAAGGTCCTTAACACTTATCTTTTAACTTCTTTTATTTTGTGTGGTTAGTGTTTACTTTTGCTTTCAGACCTCCCCATTAATCGGCCTGCAAAGATGTGTATCCAGTTTTGTGTATCATTTAGCTCTTACAATTATAGGCCAGTACAACTAATATATAAGGATTGTCTCCTGATTAAAGCAACAACTTCACCATTTAAAAATCAAAGGCGGTCATCTAGAAGGACACACTGAAATTCAGAAGTGTGGCTGGCTGTTCTCTGCTGAGATTTCCTAATTTCTTTCAACTTTTTACATAGAAGTAAAAGATGGGCTTAAGCACACAAGGGAAGAACTTAGAAGAAATGCTCAGTAATATTTATGTATTTTTTTTAATGTCACTCATTAAAAACTTTTCCCATTGACAATGTGCAAATAAATATAAGCCACAATAACATTTAAATATTTTCTTCCATCAAACTCAACTATTTATAAAAAATAATTAGAAAAATAAATTTTTTAAAATTCTGAAGTTAGTTTTGACATTTAACGATAGACACAATCCTAAATTCTACACCATAGGGTAATATTGCACTCTTTTTTTTATTTTAAGGGCTTGAAAATTATCAAATTATTACCACCATAAAGCATAATCTCTTAAGCCATGTAAAGTTAACTGCTGTCTCTAGAAGTAAATTATTAAGGCTCCATGCCCTGCAGATTCTCTTGCAAAAAAATCACCTAAGATATGAGGATAATTCTATTTGCCCACACTATCAGTCAGCAAATGCCACCAGTATTCTTTGTCCTGGGAAAACTATAATTCTTGCTTGATCCTCCTGAGGGAGTGCTGGAAAGAGCAGCCACAGGCAGAGCTGCCTGGGCAGGACAGAGCAGGTATTCCGAGAGAGGCAGCAGTTCTCCTGGAGGACAGGTACCAATGCCTAATTTTTTTGTCTGACTTGCATACAGACAGTTTGGCCTATGCATTATGTAGTCAAAATCCAACTTAAAAAATAAACTTTGTTGTTCAGTATCTAGATCATAACAAACTTGATTATATTTTCATTTTACTAATAAATCCAGAGTTACTAGTGGAAGACAGGATGTTAGAACTTTTTTTAACACAGCTCAGCATCGGCACAATACTTTTAAGAGCTGAGTAAAGATGAACTAAACAGAGCCTGTGCAAAGGAAGAGATGAGCAGTTTCTACTAAACATGGGATGCAGTTTTCTAAGTAGAAATTTAACTGAGTAAAAAGCCAACTTAAATATTTAACCTTCTGGCTGGTTCCCACTATGAACAGAAGGACCAAGGCTATTAAATGTCTGACCTTGTCTTGCAAGGAAAAATCCACTGGATATGAAGAGTTATTTTCCATAATGCAAGGGAAGGGAGCAGCAGTTTCTTCCCTTCTGCCTCCCTAAAATTGCTAGCTCAGCTTCAGTGGCTGGGATTTAAGCTCTGGCTCTGGCTGCACTTTAGCACCAAATGCTCTATCAGCAATAATTAATTAATCAATCAGGTGCTAATGTGCAGAGGATCCCAGGCGGTCGAGCTGTTTGCTGCCCCAGACACAGAGCAGCACTTCTCTGGGGAGCTGAGGTCACTGCAAAGCTTGGTTTTGAAGTAAGCCCCAACTCCGGGTTGAGTCAAAGCAGACCAAAGCTTTCTCAGCAGCAGTTCACTTCCCTGCACAGCACTGGCACTGCACAGTGGGACCGGCTCACTTGCTCCAGAGATGGAATGCCACTACACAGGTCATTCTTGCCAAGTTTTCCTGTGTCTTCTGCACTCTGGTCCAAAGGCAGTCTCCCCTTTTTTTTTGGACCACAGTACCTCTCTCAGAATTATGCATCCCTCATGCATGTAAATGAGAGGGGTCCAATTACAGGCAAGGGAGAAAGCATTTAATGAATCGTGAACAAGCAAGGGTTGCATAGAAAAAGCTCAACCCCAGTGCCCCCTCATCCCCCTACTTGGAAACGTGTGTTTCTCCTTTTTGAGAGTGATGAGAGAATGCAGAGGAGTGAATGGGAGAAACCCACAGCTGAATGAATACAACACTTGTTTGTGTTTATCACAGCCTGCACTTGAAATCTGTGATATGCACTTTTAAAGAAAAATAGTTAAGCATAGCATAAACAAACGCAAGAAATGATTGTAGATACCCGTGTTAACTAGATAACTATGTTCAAGCTCTCCCATCTGGAGTATATTCCTCTTCTTGCACTCCTTTCTTCAGTACATATGCATAAGCTCTTATATGAATTTAAAGGACAAAGAACAGGCAGAAGCTAGTTGTTATTTATGAGGTCCTGTAAAATGTAGCCGCAGGTTACACAGTCTATATGACAGTTATATGACTAACTATATGTCTACAAAACTGGGTCTGGCTATTCCAGGTGAAAGTGAACTAGACAGCAAGGGATATGATAAGTGTTTTAAGGCAAACTACATTAAAGCAATATTATTCATGTCAAGTATAATTTCACATGACTACATTTAAAATAGACATGATAGCAAATGGATTTGCAAATATTCTGGGACTCTTCAGATGTCTTTTCCTTCTGCTGCTTTTTTTTTCTCTAGCAGGATTAATGATTAGTCACAGACTGTTGCTAAAATGAGTTTAATAACTAAAATTACGGTGTAGGAAAAACGCCCAGTACCCTCAATGCAATTACACAGCATTATGGTCCTGAGTTGTGAAAAGAAACAGACATAAACACTTGAGCATGAAGATGGTCTCTCTTTTCCATATCAATGAGGGAGTCACAAATACTGAGCAATTACCTCTCCAACTGAAATGTAGCAGAGCTATTTTCTGTTCAATACCTTTAAAATTTGGCGGCAAAGGTTGCTTCTTTATTTCAGCATAGAAATACCTGTGAAATGGCACATGGAAGTGGTTTCTCACTAGGGTAGGATGCAGCTAGAAAGAATAGCTTCTAAAACAACAGCAATAGGATAATTATATATGTGCACAAATTTACACAGGAGTATAAATAACTGGTGGAATTACACCAAGCCTGCTCCAATTTTTTACTATCTTGATTTAGAACCCTGCAGGCAAAATGCACAAGAAGGCCAGGGCATAACTTCAAGCAGTTATGAGTGAGTATTTCTCATTAGAAGCATGTGGAATAAAAGGAAAGACATACTGCTTTGGTGTTGCACATTCTTAGTTGTTTCTGCACAGGTAGAAAAGGCCTGGACCACTGCTGATGATCCAGGATGCTACTCTGTTAGTTTAGCTACTGCTATGAGTAGTGGAGCTAAACTCTATGATCTTAAAAGGAAGTTGCCACTATTTCAATTACTCCTTCAACTTTGAGGCATTGAAGTGGTTCAAGCCAACAGAAACACCTTGATGGTGAAAAGAAAACGTAAGTGGTGCACAACAGATGCCCACCTTTGTGTCGCCTACTAATTTTTCTGATTTTCCAACAAAGTCTTTATTGGAATTTCCATCTGGCAGGGCTCTGGAATGTGTTGTCAGCGGAGAGGCCATGCTGGTTAGTAAACTCTGTGTACTGGATGCAAGTGCTTCCATCTACACTACTGGAATCGGGAGAGAAGGGATAATAACAGTACAGAGAGTAGCTGGAGCAGCCCAGCTTCCTTAGCAAAAGAAATAAAAGGAAAAATGTGGAAATATCACAGGATAGGTAGGGTTTGCCTCTCCCCACAATATGCATAAGCCTTCACTCTGGGCTTTCCTAAATTGATGTCACTGCTGAATCTTGTAAGGTTCATCTCCTGTCATTGTCTCATGCTAGTTATCCTGGCCTCTTCACAGCAAGTGTTACAAAATCCTGAATTATTGGTCAGATTCACACAGAGTGCTAATCCCTGATCTGACTGAAAATGGATGAAAATTCATATTAAGTCAGACAGAAAAACCAAATTGCTACTTCTGGACTTAAGAAAGCAAATTTTTTCCATCTATTCAATGAATTTCATCCAAAGTTGGTACAGAAAATATCCCAAAGAGCACACAAGTTGTAGATCAAATTTTCATATAAATCGCTTGTCCTTTAACTTTGTTTGGCCCACAGAATGAGTCTGTCAGCCAGATAGATAAAACCTTGCTCAGAAACTAACATTTCTAGAAGCACAGAGGGAAGAAATACCACCTGAGTTCCACAACTTTCAGACATATTGCACAGAGATACTGTGCAATCATGTGCAGGCTCGTGTTGCAGTCTCCTTTGGTCACCTTTCTGTGCCACATTTGCTCAGTATCATTAATATAGTGCCCCAATACATCTTGTCCTGTAGTATTTCTAAGCATCATTCCATAATCTTTTGCTTGGCTGGGAGTTTTGTGATTTTCAGATGAGTGGCAGTAGCAGTGCAAGGGAAGTAGCAAGACTATGATCCTTCTGGCAACAAACAGCTCTTAGTTTGGCTCATCTGCATCATTAAACCACAAATGCACTGCTCCTGTGTGGGTTCATATAGATACTGTCCAAAGCTGTCACTTGCTTCATATGATTCTGCTTGCAGCAGACAAACCTGGTGAAAATGAGAAGTTTAGGTTGAGATTTCAGAACCCCTTCTCAGGAATAATTCTCATGCACACCAAACTCCCTTCCCTTTGAACTGGTAGCCTTTGTATCCATTATTAGAAAATAACATATACAACTGTATTAAGGAAAAGATGCATTCTGGAGCTCATAATTGGGATACATTTCATAATGGAAGGTGGATAAACAAAATGTTTTCAGCTACCAATTTGACCAATAAGCAGCTAATGTGCTATTAGAACATTTTCATGAAGGACCAAACACCTCTTGGGGCTGAAGGATTTTATTTTTTTTTACATTTGTTTTCCAATGGGCATTTTGTTTTTAGTTATTTACGTTCAATGCCTTCTTAATGCATTTTGGGGTTATCTTCTTTTTTCTAAAGCAGTGCAGAATAACAGTGTTTTAATACAACATAGAACTGAAAAAGAAATAGTACAAAATAGCAAGTCACTCATGAGCTACCTTTTTTGTATATTAACTTAGAAAACCAAGAATAGTAAAAAGTACAAAAACACATAAATGCTCCATTCCCACATCAATGGGACACACCACTACCAGAAGAACCATCTTCTATATCAAATCATACACCTGCAACCTTTCTTTCCCATCAATTTTCTCCACATGACTGTTTCTCTTGTGCTTTTTCCACATTACTATTTCTCCCCTGCCCATGCATGGCAGATACTTGAGGTGGTAGTTAGTTGGATTGGGACAGCTTTCATGGGTCATCTGTTTGACCTCCACCTCCTGGAAAGGTGATGGCACTTTTCTAAGGTCTCTCCTCAGCAGTGGAGTGGGACAAGACCCAGGGGGCTAATTTCTTGCCACTGAAGTGCACACGTTTTGCACACTCCCAGCCAATCCAGCCTAGCCCTTTTTTCCCCACTGCTAACTCAGTGGTTAGAGCACATTTACCTTGCCTTATTCATCAAACCTCCTGTTTGTTTCTATGCATGACGGCTACCAAGAGGAGCACAGGCAGGTGAGGCAGAGGGGAGTGGCACAAGGTACAGATACAAGCAAGGGAAATAGCAAAGATCTATGTCAGTTTTGGTCCACCAGCTCTGGCACATCTGCCTTGAAGATTTGACTCCATGTGAGTTATGTTTTCAGTAATTAGTTCTCGTTTTTACAACCCAGGATTTGACTTTCTGCACAAAGTCAAAAGTACTTTTGACTTTTCTTTCAACAGAAAACATACTAAAATACACTTTAAAGTTGATGTAGACTTTCTTTTTAATGGAAAAACATTAGGTAATTAAGGAAATCATGCACCATGCCATGTGGAGGCCTCCTGATAAATACAACTTTGGTGGCCATGACCCTGGCCAGAGGAAGAAGGCTCTGATGTCACCTCATCCCCAAGTCCCAGTTTCACGGATAGTATCTCTGAAAGGAATTGTCTAAAGGAGATTGTTCCTTATGAAAAGTTCACATGATGGAGTCTGAAGGGCTTGTTTCACTTGAAGCCCAGCAGGACAGAGCTGTTTGGAAAGAAGCATTCAGTGTATTCTGTTTTGCTGAAAGCTGTCACAGTGAACAAGTACTTAGCAAACAGCATGAACAAGGATTTGAACTAGAAAACTAGCAGGGCCCTGACAACATTGTAATAGTGGGCTTCTCTGTTCCGAGCCTGTATGATGATGCATGGGGGCATGAGAAGGAAATCAGCAGAACAAAATTCTTATATTTTCAATTTTTTTACAGGTGACAATTCATCATTGCTCTGAACTCACTTATATTATTGTGGTTGCCTTTGGCATCAGTGGGAGGGGAAAGCATCCTGGCGAGAAGGGGCACAGGGCAGAGACATGGTGCATGGCCCAAAGGGTGAACTGATTGATTAACTAAAAAGCAGTCAGGTTTTTTTTTCCTTTTGTCCCGTTTTGTAATGTTTATGCTTCTGTTATGATGGGCTGACTGTTTAAGACATTGCTTTTTACAGCTCTAATCCATATTTAGCAGTGAACAAACGCTGTCTGAATCCCAGTCCAGAACTGAAAGAGAACCTGCCATTCCCTACCTTTGAAAACAAGCCTTTTCACCCAAGTACCTAGCTGCTGACACCAGGCAGGTATAGGAGACTCCTCTCCCTCTTCCCCATCATACAAGAGACTATTGGAGGCCACAAAACAGAGAGACATCAAATGAGTAGGAAGTTAGAGTAGGATAAACAAAAATTCTCCTTTCAATTTTACATACTGCAACCATGTCCTTACTTCTGAATCAACCCCCCACAACACACCAACCACACCTCTTCAACATGATTATGACACTTTCAGAAGCCATAATAAATAACTTTTTATTTATCACTTCTAACACGTTGTACATTTTCCTAGACATGGAAAGTCCCTAACTGGTGTCTTTTGCTACTAACAGTCCCTTCTTTAGGTTGTCTTCTGCTAAGCAATTTACACAAAATCCCTGTTTCCCTCAATCCCTTTACAAGAACAGAAGACTCGCAATGTTTAAAGTGCATAGCCCAGCATAGCACCCACCTCTTTCCTCATAGATGTCTACAGGCTCAGGACTAAAAGCACTTTTTTAGCCTATAGGAAAACCTGATGATTTTTAGCAGGTCTGGGATATGTTCCTGAACCTGCCATAAGAGTCCCTTCTTACTCTCTGCCATGGCTGAAAACCTCTGCTAATGGTTTGTGGAAACAGCAGACACAGAAGATAGAATGAAGAACCACTTGCTCCTACTGAAGCTTAATCCTTGAACAGGGACATTGCTCAGCTAAATTACACCATAGGGCTTGATCCTAGGAATACATTCACTGATGAAATGGACTGGAAACACTACTTCAGTACTGAATCTCTTACTGCATGCACTTCTTTTCTCCATTCATGCTCAGAAATAGTATTATTGCTTTTGTCTGCAAATTCAGATCTTAATTTATAAGGCAAATATACATAGTTTTTAAATGACTATAAATATTATTCTGTCTTTGGCTGTGTATGCAGCCCATACATCTTATATAGTAAATCCTGGCATCTGCGGAATATCTACCTTTAATCTGAGGATTCCAAACCCGTTAGCATTAATGACTATTCAGAGCCACAAAAACAGGAATTTTTTTGGAAATTCACATGGTTTCTGTGTAAGTTCTGCACTAAGCCCCTCCATAACACTGCTAAATGGCTAGGTTTAGGATTAGTTGTGTTCCAGGGCATCCAGAATTGTAACCACCAAAGTCACAGGTCTGTACTGGCTTTGTCGAGATCTGAGGAACATGTTTTGTCACTTTTATGATACTGAAAATGTATTATTCTCTGATAAACATGTAAACTGAGTACCAGTTCTTTCCTCAGACTCAAAAATATCTTGTGAGATTGTATTTAGTCCAATGATGCTCAAAGCTAGAATCTCCCTCTGATACCCGCATCCTTCAGATCCTGGCAATTGTATCAGAAGTTTCTTATCACTATAACGGTTTTCTCAGCAAAGCAAGTCTCTTTTGAAAGGAGATCAATTATGATAAGACTGTTCGCCCAGTGATTTTTTTTCACTTGCTCCCTGAACCAGATACCTTGTTTTCATTATGAAAAAAAAAGAAGTGATATTCTCCTCTTTTTCTTTGCTTTCCCAGCCCAAGTCTTCTCCCATTTCAAGTATTGGAGAATTTTGAAAGACAAAGGACTAGGCTTTTTCAAAAATGATAGCAAGAAAAAATTTATAGCCCAATGCCTACTCAGAACAGTTTTGTACACAAGCAGAACAGCTACCATTTATCCAGCAGTGCTGCACTCACCAGCTCTCAGGCACAGCTCTCTCCAATGGCATCTATTGCAGAGATGCTTCAGTTAATGAGAGACAACAGTCCTTTGAACTCTGGTTCTCTATGAAAAAGCCATGCTGATTTGGCTAGAACAGTGAAATCCTAGTCATTAATTATATCCTCTGGAAACTTTACTCGTACTTAGGCTGCACTGAAGCAGCTACCACCTACTGTACACTTTTTAGCCCTTGAAAATACAGGCAGATGTCCCCTCAACAGGCAGCTGTTACCACAGTCTAGAAGTCACCACTTTCCATCTGCTTGCTTGATTTGTTTGATGGCTTCTCTGAGTGTCCTCAGACTACTCCAGACAAAACCTGAATGGTTTAATTTAAATATTTTTAACAAGATAGCTTGGGTTAGCCTGGAAAATTTTGTTTGAAGTGAGAAAACGCTTAGATTATGCCCTCAGCACAGGGCTGAGAGTGAACTCCCCTACAGAGGTGACCTCAAGGTAGAAATGGTGATATTTCCTGCTGGCAGAGCTGGCTATGGAAGATGCCTTCACTGCACACTGATTCTGGACAGCTACATAGCTGCAGATGAGCAGGATGCAATCATATCTCCCATCTCCGTCCCTCCACCTCTGAAAAATATTTGCTGTCATTTCTATAACTAGTGTCTCTGCCTTTTGTCTCTAAACTTGCAAAACTACTTTGTCCCATCTGCACTGTTCCTTGTAGCACTGCAAACAGCATGGCAGCTACAGATTTGCTGCTAAAACTGTTACTGTCCCATCTCCCTGCCTAGAAAATAATACCCAGCAGCAGGATTTTATGTCCTTGCATATCATGAGAAAAAGACATTGTTTCTCCATTCCACAACCCCATAGATAAATCATATTACTTGTCTTTAAGTTGTTCTCTTCCCAGGCTAGCCTATCTTTCGCTGTTCAAAACTGTAAAATACAGAGCCTCTTTCATGAGGGGAGGGATAAGTTCCTGCCAGGTCCCAGTGTTCTAGGGAATTTGCCAGATCCCTCAATAATCTGATCTTCTGCCTTTTGGCTCCAGTGTCCAGAGTTGCCTTTTTGGTCTGTCTTCTCCCAAAATAGGATCTCCATCCCCTCCAAATCATGCTTTCCCTGCTGCCTGGTAACGATGTGTAAGTTCCATCCACTTTAGCACTTCCTTCACCAGCAGAGCAGCCTGAGGAAAGAGCAGGAGCAGTCCATCCCTCCACTCTCCAGACAACACAGGCATCTGCAAGAATGAAGGATTCCTATTTGCAGCATTCCATTCAAGTTTTCTGGTACTTAGAGCATGGAAGGAAATGCACTGGGTTTGGTCCCCACAGCACAAAATACCATTTGTAGGGCTACAGAAAGCCAGCAGAAGTGCCAGGAACACGAAGATGGAAAGTCATGTAATGTAACAGATGGCCTGAACAGGGACTGGGAGGGTACCAGGTACAGCTGAGCTGCACTATACTGAGTCACCAATTACTGTTAGGCACATCTTCCCCTAGCTAGGGAATTCAGCTGTACATACCAGGCTTAGTGGCCAAAGGTAAGAGATGTCCCCTACTCTTCAGGGTTGCTGCTTGCATAAGAATTAGAATTTAGGCCAATTCGTAAAAGTCCATGCCAGTAAGACTGCAATAATGTCAGCCTGAGAGAGAAGGGATACGTCTTCCTGTTTAGCTGTTATATCATTACACAAACACATTGGCTGGAGGAGATAGTTATTGGCCATCTCAATGACTTCCCTCGCAAGCTCTTCTTCCCTCTTCTAATGAAAATGAGCAGATTTTGCAGAGAAGAAATGTAATTTTAAAAGTCCCAATTTAAACAAATGCTCTAAAAGCACAATGCCTATGATACAATGGATAAACTTTGTATTGAGTGTCAGTCTGTTCACTCCAACAAGGTTACACCAGAGATGAATTTGCCCTGGTGCATTTGTCAATAAAATTATAGATTAAATGAGACTCTATATAGAGCTGATCCCAGAGGTAATTGCTAGTTAATCAGCCAATTAACTGACCCAATGAGTAGGAAAAGAGAGGAAAAACAAATCAGTCAAGGTATGGTAGAATGTAATTCTTTAGGAGTTCATGTTAGAAACCTTTTCAAAGGGATTACAGCCTACCTTGATTCATTCCCTCTTCTTCTTTCCTTTCTCTCTTCTTCCTGGTTTGTAATTGTTGGTTCCGCTAATTGGATGATTAACTACTTATTACAGACAGGCACATCTGGAGGTATGCAGGATCCTGTTAGCCACAGAACTTGATTTTACCTAGTGAATCAAGGCTGAATGCTGCAGAGCCTCTGTATGGGCCATTTTTCTCCTATCCTAGCTGATGGCTTAGAGTCAAGTAGCATTTGAGAAGATTCTTTTTTAAACTAGTTTCTATTTTATTTATTTAATACTACAAAGAAAGGGAAGGAATTTTTTTTAACAGTTTGTATGCAAGCATTGATTTTTAGCAACAGAATTTGTACCCCTCAAACTAACCTCTTTGCTATTCATGGACACATTATTAATACTATTAGGATATTTTAATGAGTGAGCTGTTACATCTGTGTGATGTTACAATAATAAGTAACGACAACAGAATTAACCTCTACTTACCTTTGACAGTGTTACCAGGCTGCACTGCTTTCTACCAATAGCAATCCTGGAAGATGAGTCCTACTAGTGAAAAGCACAATCTGAGAAAGTTACCCAAATTTCCTCTCCTTGAAGTTCTGTGGGGAAAAAGAGTAGAGCTCACCCTTGCAGCTGTTGGCTTCACATAAGATTTATAACAGGTCAAAAGGGAGGTACCAGTCTGTTCTGGTACATCCTGAAACCACACAACCAAAGGGGAATCCAAAATTGCTCACTGAAGCTTCAAAGAGGAGTTTTGCTGCTTGTTCAAAATAAAATGAATCTTATAGCATCTCATTAATGTATCTTTTCCAGCATCATGTAGATAGAGATGGAGCTGCTATCCTTAAAACAATGATGTCATAGCTAGACAGGGCACTAGGTTTGACCTCTCTAAAACAATAACTATCTGTGCACATGGCTGCACATGCACAGGTTATTTTCTAAAGCTGGTGGATGGTTTTGGTCGCTCACCCTCCTGTGTAGATAGTAGATAATACTCTTTTTCTTTCCTCATTGCTTGGGCAGCAGGACTTTGTGCGAGGCAGCAGTTCTTCTGAGTGAGATTGTCCAGGGAGATGGGCACAGAATGGGGTAATTCTAAGGTAGCCTCTATTGCATAAACCTCTCCTAATTCAACTTCTCTCCTTCAGCTTCAGAAGAGAATTTGGAATTTTAGTTCTATTTATTGTTTGTAATGAATTATTCTTCCTACCCCTCTTTTCTCCCTCAGCAAAAGAGTACGCAGCCCATCGTCAACTGCATGTAAACCACAATCTGATTAGGAAGTGATATATTCATCTCTAACTCCTGCATAAAAGTTATTCAAGTATTTTGACAAAATAAGTGTTGTTTACTTTATACATTTTCTGCTAATTCTAAAGATTTCCCAAACCTAAAGGTTCTCATGGAATTTACAGGCTTGTGGCTTTTCTACTGAAAGTATAAAAGCATGCTAAATTAAGTTGATTTGCCTGTGAAAGAAACACGTCCATTATTCATGTCAAGGCCCTGTCACATCAAATTGAGAGAGTGAAGAAACCCTTTTTTAATCAATGTTAAGAAGCAAGGAAAAAACCAACCATTCAGGGACTAAATTTCAATTGGGAGAAAGTCAGACTGAAAACAAGGTTAAAAAAAAGAGTTGAGGACATGTCTAATGTTGGAAATCAGCAAAGGGTGGGTTGATTTAACTTTGGCTGGTATCTTTCAAACAGAAAGCCAGGAGGGAACTTAAAAGTAGCAAGTAGTACACACAGTCTCAATGTCTCTTGTGTAAACTTCTCAAAAGTAGTTAAGCTAATTCAGATTTAAGGTTTTTTAAGACCCCATTTTTCTTGGATGCTTCAAAAGAGTGATAAAAATTGTTAAACAGGTAGGGCATTGCATTTATGTACTGCTAATATTTTTTTCCACTGGTTATTGCATGATTTAACTCTTATTAGCAGACAACATGTAGGGGGTTTTTAAAGTTTGATTAGCTGACAGAGATATTGAAAAAGGATTGGTTTAGATATGGCTGTTCTATGGCTGTGTATATCTGTAACAGCAGGGGCTGACAGGATTTAAATATACTCAGGATTGTTTTCTGTCCACTGTAAAACATGTATTACTTCATGTAGCCACAAAATCTTGGCTGATTTTTTAATGATATGGTGTGACAGACAAAAATAAATGGCATATGTATACATGCTATTTTTTTTTAAAAATACATTTGCAGTCTAGTAAACTATTCCAATATGCATAGGGTTAAATGAGACACTGTAAGGGTAATTCTTTTATACATTGAAATTCTTCACATTGCCTAATTATAATTTCTTGTATGGCTTGTTTATTTCTCAAAACAAAAACCTTACAGCTCCTTCTCAATACAGTTATTTTTTATAGGCTTAAAACCAGTATGTTAAGCTTAAAGCCAGATTGGTTTAGGCAGGACACCTTAGAGAGACTCTTTAAAGGAAGTCCAGTATTTATGTCACTAACATTATTATACTGTACCGAGGATAATTCAGCAACTTGTTTGCCTTAAATCACATTTCTGGGTACCAGGCCTATGCATAATTTCTGCGTGAGATTTGTTTTCCTACCTTTTGTATTTTTCCTAGCCTCAGAGCCTTTGGGTTAACATATATTTTGCTTTAAAACTCTTATCTGAAAAGCACTTGACCACCTCAACCAGGCACTCTCTCATACTTCCCAACTTCAAAGTCTCAAGCTGGGAAAGCAAATCTAAGTCCCAAATGCTGGACTCTGTGGCTTCTATAGGACCCTCCACTAAAGTTAAGTTTTTGTCTTTAATTGAAAATTGCAGCCAGTGTAAATAGGAGTTAGTTTGCAACAAGCTTGCCACAAGAGGCATTACCTCGTGGAGTGGTTGCATTAGGGTAAACAGGAGGGATAAAAAAAAAGAAAAAGATAAAGGAAAAAAAGACAAGGGTAAAAGGCATTGTATTGTGGAGGTAGCATCAAGACAAGGATTAATGGCTAAACGAATTGTATTTTGTGTGCTTTCAGCAACATTACAATCTCCTAAAAGTAAGTGTTACTAATAAGCAGGCCAGTAAAGAAAGGTTAGTGTATTAAGGGAAATTGAAAAACCTATCTCTGTAAATAACAGAAGATTTTTAATCTGTAAAGACCAAGTAAAATGTTGCTGATGTGTTTATTTTTAGTACTTACATTTGGGTCAACTAATGAAGTTTATTATAGAGTTGACAAGTGTAAAGAAGTGATACATGCACACCACACAAATGACATTTTCTGCCAACTTCAGTTACTTCCATGTACCCACAATATACTTATTTTACAGTTACCATAGACCACCCAACCAGGACGAAGAGGTTGATGAATTATTCTATAGACAATTGGCAGAAGCCGCAAAATCGCAAGACCTTGTTCTTGTGGGAGATCTCAACTTGCCAGACATCTGCTGGAAATATAACACAGCAGACAGGAAACAGTCCAGGAGGTTCCTAGACTGTGTGGAGGATAACTTCCTGACCCAGTTGGTAAGTGAGCCCCCCAGGGGAGGGGCCTTGCTCGACTTGTTGCTCACGAACAGAGAGGGACTGGTGAGTGATGTGGTGGTCGGAGGCCGCCTTGGGCTTAGCGACCATGAAATGATAAAATTCTCAGTTCGTGCCCAAGTAAGGAGGGGGAGCAGCAAGATTATTACCATGGACTTCTGAAGGGCAGACTTCAACCTGCTTATAGCACTGGTTGAGAAAGTGCCTTGGAGTACAGTCCTAGA
>VZZY01024984.1:12006-22796 GCA_013400335.1 Eurystomus gularis | reverse complement strand
AATGTAGAAAATGCATCTAACTTTATCTCCTAATGTAGTTATATTTCAAGTCAGGGTTTCTGATCTGAAGGCAAATACTCAGAAGCTATTTATGTTTTCTTTTGTTACTCATGTATTTGTTTTTCAGAATAGACTATATTACAAAATAGAACACAGTGTTGTGGTGGGCTACAAGGAGCTGGAACGATCTGATTCCAGCTTGATGGTGCTGGCATTATGTGGGAAGAAAGGAAGAGACCTCAGGTGCTAGTCCTTGTTTTCATTCCTATTCTTTTGTTGGTAATGAAATTTATGCATATATATAGGTACTGAAGTTCATAGAGATAGATGCAAGGCTCGGTGCCTGTTCATATGGACCAAACAATGTGCTAAGCATCATCTAGGGAACCTGGGATGAAGCAGAAAAAAAAGTCTTGGTTTTCAAAAGCCTAGGAGAAAGTTTAATTACCAGACGCATGTTTGTTTGTTTTTTTCCCAAGTTTTGGTTCTGTCCCAATGTTAAAGACATGCACTTTCCTCTGGTTGGCTGTGATGGTTTCCTTGTCCATCACACCATCTCCTGGGCAGACAAAGGATTTTAACTTCATTTTCTGCCCATAAGTAATCCATTAATTAAGGAATTTTTAGTAGGATTCCGCTTGACCACTCCTGCCATGGGATGCAAAAGATAAAAGTCAATTTAAGCTACAGCCAGGCATTTCCACTTTCCTCTTGCTCATCAAATGGTGGTTCCCTTCTTGCTTGTCTGTGACATCTGACATGACTGGACCACAAGTGACATATTCATGTAATTGCACATCTTAATACAGACTTATTGAAAGGGTGCCTGAATGGGCTCTTCAGGCTGGAATGTAGATGCACATATAAATGACAGCAAAGGAGCAGAATTATCTCCTTCACCTTGATATACAGGTGGAGCAATGCATAGTCCTGAAGAGTGAATGGGAACATCTGGTCTTAATAGGTTAAAATGTTTTCTCCAAGTCTGTATATTTTCATTGTTGTTTTGGCAGATGGGAGCTCTCATGCACATTCTCTAATCCCAGTTCTGCTGCAGGGTTTCTTTAGGATGATGCAACACTATAAGAGACCTGAAAACTGGCCAGTTCCATGCTCTCAGCCTTTTGTCTGTTTCTTGGAAGCACAGCTCACTCATTAAGCATCACAGAATTTTGCCAGCCACTGTAGCTGTCTGGACCATATGTAAGATAAGCAGATTCACCTTTCAGTGGACTGGACTTTTCGAGAAAGAGAACAGACAAACTTCTGGCAGATTGCCCTGTGTGGTTGTAAGTGAATGTAGTATTTCCTGTTCGTGTTACAGCTCCAGGAGCTGGAAGAGAAAAAAATTACTGTTTTGCCATGGAGACCACATTTGAGCAAGGCAACCCAATAAAACACTGGCCCAAACCCATATTTTTTAAATCATAAAGCTACGGTTAAAGTACAATATAATACAGTGTATCTCTAGCACCTATACAGATGTTATCATACCCATCTAGTTTATTCTGTGAAAACTATAATAAATCTGTTGTGATTGCAAGAACACTAGATTCAAATTCTAGGTCCCATAGTAAAACATGCTAAAGTATAGTTGTACTCTGGCATCTACCAAATGTATTAGACCGAGTATAGCTTGAGAACACTGCAGTCCCTAGAAAGTGTTATGATGATCGGGCACAGTTTCTAATGAGTTATCCTACTTTTCAGGAAGTGTTCCAGTACCACTAGAGATGATGCTTACTGAATTAAAAGCAAAGTGTGAAAGACCTGGAGTCTGAGTTCACTCTCCCATGTCATGGTATACATATAAACTTTTATGTCTGTTGTGTCTGCAGGTTGACAGTGCATTGCAGGGTTTATAAAAAGTAAAGCAGTAACAAGAAATCAGGAAGGAGCTGTCAAGCCTGCCTATCAGCAGGTGCGAATCCTTTCTTTTGTGTGACTTGGACATGCTCTAATACCAAATCAGAAAAAAATGTTTCAAGGAAAAATAATTAAGACAAATGAACCGGCATATGTTTTCAGTCATTGCTACTTTAATACTTCAAGTTCATTTATGTTTTGTCCCTCATTGTCTTTTATAGATGAAAATAATCCCCGAAGTATTGAATTGGTCTCCTTAAAATCTTGGCTATGACCCACTTTCTCCTGTAGGCCAAATGACACAGCATCTGTGACAAGTCCAAGAAATTAGCTAAGAAGTCACCATGATGGAGGGAATGATGAATGAGTGGTGATAAGTAAGACAAAATGGTATGTAAGCATGCAGACATTACTACATGTCTTACTCTTTTCACCCCTATTTCATAGGCAATATTCACTGGCAATATTTAATGCAGCAAGGGAAGTATCTGAAATTGGATATGAAGATGCACATTTAAACTCATGTTCATGGTAAGCAGTAATGGTCATCATTTGGTGCCTGCTTAGAGGTCTGTGAGCGTGTTTGTAGGTACTGTTAAAGTGCTTGCATTTGAAACTTGCAGTAAAGTCAATAAATGTGTGCCTGCTACAGAGACTAGATAAAATAACTGAAAACATTTTAAGCCAAATCTTTAGAAGATCATAGTAATAACCTGCAGTCATGGGACAGTAACTGAAATAAAGAATGGTTTTCTTATTGAACTCTGTGTCATGATATTCACTTTGTAGCTTGCAGTTATCCTTTGGAGATTATAAAGACAGAAAGAGCCTGTAGGGATTACCTACAGAGGCTTTCTAAGCCTGTGAGAAAATCATCTTGTTGGGAATAACACAAGGTGTCTTTTCTGAGAGGTCCTGGCAATGACCTCTTTAATAGACTTGTGCAAATGTACACTGATTTTAAAAAATTTTAGATTCCTGCATCAACTTAACTTTCCAGAAGAGGATGCATCTAGGCATGGGTCCAGGGAGAAGACACTGGAGAGAGTAACTGCCAAGGTTCAAAAGGAGCAATGGTACAGTGAACCTCACCAAGAGTTTGAATGACTTAAAAGAAACAAGAAACAAAATGAAGATGCCTTCTTTGAATACATCAGCGTCAGTACAACCAAGAGTGCTAGAGAATTTGTAAGACCAATATTTTACAGAACCAATGGAAGTTTAAGAGTTGTGCTTAGATACAAAAGAGAGAGAGAGGATTTCCTCACCAAACCCTTCTTTATAGAGGATTAATTAAAAGATCTATCACAAATATGAAGTGCTGGTAGAAAAGGTGTAGTATGAACAGGTAAAATGGTGTTCATATGAGAAGTCTGTGTTCTAATGTAGCTCAATTGTTTGAGCTGTTACAGCCAGAGAACTGAGTTCAGGGAATGGAAAGGTGGTTAATATTACTCTGTTTTTCAAAATTATTTCAGGGGATATCCAAACCAGCGTTCCTGATGTCTTTATTTGCTCAGTAAAAAATAGAATTAATGAACATGGGATAAATCTGGCATTGGGGAAGATTTGACATATTTTTTTCATAACAGGAAAGAATGGAGCACAAATGCATTGGAGTCCACAAACATTTCGACAAAAGAAGATCAAGTTAATATAATCTACTTGGATTAGCACTCGGCATTGGCCAGGAGGCATTTGGTAATCTCACATCACAGGCTTTTAAAGAAAGAAAAACTGAAAACACATAGTATCCTCCAGAACACTTTTCCAGCAACCTGTGGTTCAGATACTTCTGGAAGCAGGTGTGGTCTGTGTTCTATACCTTTTGGTGTTTTGTTTGTTGTTTCTTTCAGGAATATATTGCTTCCTGTGTCCATATAAACCTTCAGTCTATGTTGTGTCTTGTCCCATGAGCTTGTCTGTATGTTTGAAGGCAGTGAATAGTGGAACGTGATTGTCAGAAGCCAGGGGATAATATTTTTGGTTGTAGCTGTTTGTGCATCTAAGCATTGCTGACCTGGTGGCTGCAAAAATGTGCGTTGTTAGAGGGTCACAAATGTGATTTTGAAAAGTGAACACATGCATACTGCCCACATGCAGCTTCATCACTCCTCTTGAATTAAACAGTGAGAGGACTGGAGTATGGCTGAAGGAACTGCAAAAAAAACCATGCAGGTACATTTGTACAGCACTTCTTCTACTGAAGATTTGGTATATTTCGTTTTAAGATTTGCTTTTCTAACTCTCTATCTTTTCAAGGTTATGTCTTGTCTGGTCATGGAAGACATATCTTTGAACAATGAAGTCCAAAACAGTACAAAATGTTTGTCTCTGACACTGATGCACTGCATTAAATAATCTAGATTGAGTTTCATAGAGGTGAACCTTGAGCATGCTGTGGTGTATCTAATCAAGTTTTTGCCAACATTTGTCTAGAGGAAAGATCCATACAATTTGATTTTCACTGGGCCAGATTCATGATGATATGAATAAGACAATGACAATATTTTCATCACAGGACTCTTTAGTGGCTCAGTCATAACTCTAAAGCTGAAATGAAATCTAGTGTTTGGGATCTTACTACAGGAAAAGAGATCAATTTCCTTTTAACAGCTTAAACAGAAATAGACAAGTCACTTCTGAACTATTCTGCTTCCACACTCTCCTAGTTAAGATTAAGTTTCATACTGATCAAAAAAACTATGAATATTTAAGTGTTCAATAAGATTAAATACGTCTGCCTACAATCTGTTCTTCATTGCTGAAATAAAACCTGTATAACTTACTGGTTTTATTACTAAAATAGACTGTAAATACTTACCAAAAGGATGCCTCTTGATAGTCCCCATGCAACTATGAGAGCTAAGAAATGCACATACTGAAATTAACGATCTGTTGGTCAGGTTCTTTTTCTGAGGGAAAAGAGAGAAAGCTGAGTACCGTGATCTAAAAACTTGCTTTGGGCACAGTATTTTGTGTTGCTGACAAGATTTTTACAATGGATATTTCAGTCCTTGATGTGCACGTAAGTTTCCATTAGCAGAAATTGTGTAGATGGATCCAAGATAATATTTTAATAGTGAGGTGAAACTGTTACAGAATTAACTCCACAATTGTTAAAGCTCTACAGGTACAGTTACTTGTTTTGTTTCCAAGGATCTGGGCACTAGCAAATCTTAATTTCAGACATAAATAAGTTGTAGCTCCAGATTTGCTGTGTGAGGTTCCACTACGAAAAGCTATATAGAGGTTTTTACACATTAATCTTTTTCTAACATACATTTAATTTTTTTTATAGCTGTTAGTATCACACAATGATCAAAGGCCAGGATGGACATGTTTTCTTCAAGGTGAGCTGTGAATCTTATTACTACGCTAACAGTTTAGAGCAGGAGACTTCAGGAAGAAAATGATGCCTTTGATAAGATGCCAAGCTGCCAGTAGAAGCAAGTTCAGTGCTGCCTCATTCATACTCTGACACACTCATTTATAAGAGAGAGGATCCTTTCAGCACTTTACCCTGCCATCATGAAATATACACTGAGGACAGCATTTATACCATGTAGCTTTGGACACTAGACACTAGATAGCTAGCATTTAGTCTTCCTGAATTCTCATTGCTCCTTGGGACAATCAAAGCAGAAAACAACTTAAGCAACTCTCCAGTCTTTGAACAGTCAAATATTGCTTTAATCACTCTTAATCAAAGAATAAGGTCCAACACTCCAAGATGTGTCCATTCTCTGACATGCCAGTTAAAATTTCCAAACAAATTTGTCTTGCTTCTGGAATTAGTGTTTTTTTATCATTTCCTAACATTGCTTTTTTCCCCCTAATGTCAGTGCAACTTCTGATTTGAAGGATTTATCTTCTTGTTGCCTGACTCTTGCCTTCCACTCCCAAGTTGTAGAACATGTCTTCAACTGCTAAGTGGAAGAAAGTACTCAGACCTCCAAGCTATCTTTAACAGCATAGCTCTGCGTGTCTGATGTATTCTGTCAAGAACTCATTTACGTGGGTGGAACAATATCTTTGTTAAACCACATTTGGCAAAACGTCTTTTCAAGCTAATGCTTTTTCCGTAGGCATGCCAAGGTACCTCAGGCTAGTTTGAAGGCTGTTGCATTGTGCTTCACATGTGCTGTGTTGTGCCTCAGATATACTACTACATTTTGTTCTATTGACACGTGCAGCATCTGTTTAAAACTAACATATGCAACTCCTACCTTGAAATATAAAGAGCCTTCTCCAAGGAAAATTGAATTTCTCGGGTTTCTTTGTTCTTCTGCTTGTTTCTGATTCATTGGCAGCTGGAACATAAATGTGAGGACTAGTTCAGTCTTTGCAGCTCCTCCTGTTCCAAAGTCTATTTCAGCAGTTTTAAACACAAAAGGAACATGAGAAAGCTTCAATGTATTGCCCTGTATGTCCATTAACTGAAATACTGAATTAGCTGAATATTTTCAGCATTGGCTTGTATTGTCACTTTAAAATAAAATCAAGCCACATTGAAGTATAAAAGCTGTCCTTTGAAAATTAATGTGGATACAAATTTTGTATCCCACGCAGCTGACCCAGGGTGTCTTTCAGCTATGTCTGATATACTCTCATTCAGTGAAAAATTCTAGCTTGTAGGTAGCATATTAAAGCATGTCAGTGTGACATTATTAGTAAATATATAATTATTTTTCAAACAGCGTTATCTTTCTTTAACTTCTGACATTTGAAAGGAAACTTTCTCTGCTTTAGCACTACAAATGTGTTAATTATGAACCTGAATGTTGGGCATTTTTAGGATGTTGGGCAGTGGTAGGACTAGGGGTAATAAATCAAATCTAGAGGTGGGTAGATTCAGATTAGACATTAGGAAGAAGTTCTTCACCATGAGGGTGGTGAGACACCAGAACGGGTTGCCCAGAGAGGTTGTGGAAGCCCCACCCCTGGAAGTGTTCAAGGCCAGGCTGGATGGGGCTCTGAGCAACCTGATCTAATGGGACGTGTCCCTGCCTACAGCAGGGGGGCTGGAACTAGATGACCTAAAGGTCTCTTCCAAGCCTGACAATTCTATGATTCTATGACTCCTATGAAATAGAGTAAGCAGCATGAGTCTTTGGAGTTTTATTCTAGACTTGGCAAAAGAAAGATTTAATTTCACCCATCATTAATTATTTTAATTTTTTTTCTTTAACATAAGAAAAATGTCACTGCTTATTCACGTTTGCTTGGTTTAATTTCCACAATCTCTAGCTGGATTCTAACTTTTTCTGTGTGGTAGTTCAATTTCATCACTGAGTGCAGCATACAATGGGTCATATTCTCTTCTCAGCTACATCCATGCAGTGCCAAGCACATGAAGTCAGTGGGATCGTGGGGATGTAACTGAGAATTTGTTTTGACCTATCATCACATTCCCTTTGGACAACTGATAGAGGCACAAGTTGGTGACATATAGATGGAATACCAGGCCGTCAAAGGAGTGTTTGATTATATTACATCTAAGCTGGCCTCTGTGTGCTTTGCAACTTTAAATAATTTGATCAACTTTTGATAAATGGCATATTAAGATATTAAGAAATATTTCTGCTTTTGATACAATTCCATATTAGCTCTTAATTATTCATTATTATTACTTTAGTTTTCTATGGTAGTTCCTTGGAGTTGTAGATTGCAGATGGTTACTGCAGAAGCAATTAGGACATGACCAATTAAATAGGTTCATCAGGTTCTGTAGTCCCTTGTGTGTATACAGCAGACCTTAGGTTTCCTTTAAGATGCTGGCATGACAACAATGTCCTTAGACATAATTCTCTCAAGACATGATTTATTTGGTAGTGATCTTCTTTAAGTAGATACACATAGCAAGGATATCTGGATTTTTTTTAGTTTCCTTTGAGCTGTAGAATATGCCAACCTAGAACTCACTAATGCAGAGTGGGACAGTACAGGTGTAAATAAATAGACGCTTTTGGTCTTTTTATCCAGATACAGTACAGCATTCAGATTTATTTTATCTTTCCTGGAAGTAGGCTTTTTTTATGATGTAGCTGAAAGCAAATGAGATTAATAGGATTATATTATCATGCAACAGCAACTTTCTAGCACAATAAGATTGTATAGGAGCTACATTGTTTATAGCCACTATGCTTTTCAGTACTTCTGCTATCGGTAAAACAGTCAGAAGCTCTCACTGTTTCTACGTACATGTATGTTCTTCATCTGACAGAGTTGTAATGCTGTGAGCAGAGCAAAGGAATTCAAATGCACCAAATCCAGCTTGTTGTAAGGAAGCTTTGCACTCCCATCTGTTTTGCTCAACCATGAGTCAACAGATACAGGAATCAGCCTTTGGGTTATTCTTAACACAGAAGGCATAGCTTCACTCCTGGCCTTGTCCAGCCATCTCCTTTTCCAGGCAGAGTGCAACACTTTCCTAGACCACTCCCTGGGATGTGAGCTAAGTCTACAGATTTTCCTGAGAAAGTCAGGATCCACCAGTGTGCTGGAATGCCCTGAGGTCATAGTGGTGTTCTAGGGGACAGGCAACTCACTGTAGCGACCTGGTCGGTATTTCACCACAAATGGTGAAGTCTGAAAGCTCCCTTTGCATTACTTTGCACTTTTCATTGTCAGCCCATACCACCTTGCTCTGTTAATCACTTGTCAGTACATGTGTGAAGACATGAGAACAGAATGACTATAAGACTACCCAACTTATAATGAAGTTAGTGTAATCACTTCCAAATACCTTCCATTTGTTTCGTGCTTCAGATATTTTCTCTTATGTGAATGAAGTGACAAAAATAACAGACTGGGGAGGAGGAGAGATCTTTGATTTTGTTCTGAATGAATTTAGATTCAAAATCAGTGACACTTCCCACAGGCAAACTACTCCACTGCCAGATCTGACAAAAGGTTTCTCTGCTGCCAGCATCCTGACTTTTCCTCCTGCAACTAGCCCACCTACTTGTTTCTGGGTGGGTTTTTCCCTCCTCTAGGAGCTCACAGGTTTCTTTTAGGATATTTACTTTCAGAAAGTTCTCCAAGAAGTTGAGTTATCAATTCATTTTTAACTCAGTCACAGAGGTTCACTCTCTTCCACATCTGTTGGCTATGCTGGTGCACCATCACTCAGCAGCAGAAAATGCAAGACCATAGTTTCCTTTGATACTCTCTGTATACATAGCTTTGCAGCCCAATGGCTGACATGCTCCTGAAAGAACATTCTTGGTTCTTATCTCTACTCCTACCTCCATCTGTGTTGTCTGTAACCTAATGATTAAGTATCTTTTTAAGCAGCTGAGGAATGAAGGACTAAATGCTGCCAGTCTAAAAGAAGGTGTTGAACGCACCTACTTGCTGGTTAAGCTCTCTCATGTAAAGTTTAAACAGTAGTTTCTGTTTTGCTTTATAAAATAAATTAAAGTGTATATGTTATGAAGGTCCTAATACTTTGGGTAAGTCTCAGGTCACTTCAAAGCCTTCAGATTTGAAGTCTTTCTGCTTAGTCTTTACGGGTATAAGCCAAACTCAGGGTCTCTCAAACAGCTGCATGCAGGGATGTAGCACTGTCTTTTCTAGGGAAGACAACAATGAGAGATCAGAAACTATGGCCACAGCAAGACAAGATGGAATGGATTGTTATTTTGTATTTGCATGCTTTACTTCCAGCTAGAATATGCTAAATTATTATTTATATTAATAAGCACTTAAAAATGCGTGGGAAGACTTACTGCATTTCCCATCTGTGATTGTGGGCTTTTCCTCCCTATACTGTTCATGTGGTGTTGTCAGTAGAAGGGATTTAGCAGAAATGACAAGGATTCTAAAGACTATTTCAAGCTCCGGTGAAGGATGAAATGCACTAGTTTTGCAAATTTCACAATTTCTTTCACCAAAGTTTTGGATAGCTTTGTCTTGAGTACTCATGTTCATGATTTCACTAGGCATCACAGATTACATAACGAAAAGTGGAACTTTTTCTGTTAAGAGTCACTTTAAAAAAGCTTAAAAGATAATATATTTACAAGCCGGTTTTTAAAACTTCTTTGTGAGTTTGTTCATACTGTGGTTCACTCCATCACAGAAAGCCTTCATCTGAAGTGATGACTTCAATGGAATAAAAGGGTCTTTCAGATAGAATCAGGATGAAAACCTGACCTAAAAGCTTTACAAGGATTCCTCCGAAAAGATATTTTTACATGAAGGTTGTTTTTAAGTCATGGTTGTTTTTTTTTAAAGGTGGGAGGGAGGAAGGATATTACTGACTACAGTAACTGACAGAATCTAATGTTGAAATCTATACAAACTGAACCAGGATGACCCAATATGACACTTTTTAATGCTAATTGTAGTCAAATTCTTAGAGCAAGTTTAAAATAAGTTTTTAATCTTGTTGTTATGGAATAAAACCCAATGAAGGACTTCGCTGGTGGGAGATGCCTCCTTGTAGTTTTGAATCAGTTACTCTTATTGAACTAGGGAGTCTTAAATGCTAGGAAGTGCTTTTGCTACTTTACTGCATGTGCCTTGATCCCCCCCCAGGAGTACAGTCATTTGGATAAATCCAAGTTAATAGGGAGAGGTTTCTAAGCATCCAGTATATCCCATAGTATCTCTCATGAAGGGGCTTAACACAAGGATTACTTTCAAAGAGTAAGGGGAAAAACTCTATTCTGGTAATTTTATTTCAGAATATAAAGCAAATAGAGTGAAATCTGTGTAGAAGATTGCCAGCTTAATAACTTCTTGCAACTCTGGTCTGTGAAGTTGGAAGTGAAAAATGAATTGTGGGCTTTTTCTTTATCATATCTCAGTGCTGTTTCTAAATTTTATTCATGAATTTGTAAGCAAATGGTGGGGCAGAAAGGTGAAAAATTCCTGTTTGTGAAATTTGGAAACTCAGTTTGATTCCTGAATTTCAA